>SRMA01025945.1:0-14066 GCA_007224835.1 Danionella cerebrum
CACAGGGAACATTATATAACGTCACTGACCCCTCCATAGCAACCATACTGGTTACCATAGCAACCAAATTGACACATCTCTATCTCAGCTTTGGAAAATAAGAGAGACACGGGAGTTGGTCTAAATGACTTGTAGTCACACAGGGAACATTATATAATGTCACTGGCGCCTCCATAGCAACCATACTGGTTACCATAGCAACCAAATTGACACATCTCTATCTCAGCTTAGGAAAATGCTAGAGACACAGGAGTTGGTCTAAATGACTTGTAGTAACACGGAGAACACTATATAATGTCACTGACCCCTCCATAGCAACCATACTGGTTACCATAGCAACAAAATTGACACATCTCTATCTCAGTTTAGGAAAATGAGAGAGACACGGGAGTTGGTCTAAATGACTTGTAGTCACACAGGGAACATCATATAATGTCACTGACCCCTCCATAGCAACCATACTGTTTACCATAGCAACCAAATTGACACATCTCTATCTCAGCCTAGGAAAATGCCAGAGACACAGGAGTTGGTCTAATTGACTTGTAGTCACACAGGGAACATTATATAATGTCAATGACCCTCCATAGCAACCATACTGGTTACCATAGCAACCAAATTGACACATCTCTATCTCAGTTTAGGAAAATGAGAGAGACACGGGAGTTGGTCTAAATGACTTGTAGTCACATAGGGAACATTATATGTCACTGACCCCTCCATAGCAACCGTACTGGTTACCATAGCAACCAAATTGACACATCTCTATCTCAGCTTAGGAAAATGAGAGAGACAAGGGAGTTGGTCTAAATGACTTGTAGTCACACAGGGAACATTATATAATGTCACTGACTCCTCCATAGCAACCATACTGGTTACCATAGCAACCAAAATGACACATCTCTATCTCAGCTTAGTAAAATGAGAGAGACACAGGAGTGGGTCTAAATGACTTGTAGTCACACAGGAACATTATATAATGTCACTGACCCCTCCATAGCAACCATACTGGTTACCATAGCAACCAAATTGGCATATCCCTATATCAGCTTTGGAAAATGCTAGAGACATGGGGGTTGTTTTTTTTCACTCATAGTGACACTGGGAACAATCTATTATGTAAATGACCTGTTCAGAGCAACCAGACTTTTTACCACAGCAACGCAATTGCCATATTTTTATCTTAGGTTAGGAAAATGCTAGACAGAATTTCAACTTACTTATATTATACCTTTCAGCTTCCACTTTCAACTTTTGACACTTTGAACTTTCAAAAGTTTCACCTTCAGCTTCCACTTTCAACTTTTGACACTTTCAACTTTTGACACTTTCAACTTTTGACACTTTCAACTTTCTAATATTTTAACATTCAGCTTCTACTTTCAACTTGAAATATTTCAACTTTACAATGCTTCACCTTTCAACTTTATACATTTTCAACTTTAGAATGTTTCACCTTTCAGCCTCCACTTTCAACTTTTGATATTTTCAACTTTACAAAGTTTCACCTTTCAGCTTCCACTTTCAACTTTTGACACTTTCAACTTTTGACACTTTCAACTTTTGACACTTTCAACTTTCTAATATTTTAACATTCAGCTTCCACTTTCAACTTGAAATATTTCAACTTTACAATGTTTCAGCTTTAGCTTTCAACTTTTGACATTTTCAACTTTATAATGTTTTTACGTTTTAGCTTGAACTTTCAACTTTTGACACTTTAACTTTCTAATGTTTTACCTTTCAGCTCCCACTTTCAACTTTACATATTTCAAATTTACAATGTTTCAGCTTTACTTTCAGCTTTTGAAACTTTCTAATGTCACACTCTTCAGCCAAGGAATTCAGCAATTTGAGCATTCCCTTTTCAGCTCTCTGCATTCACACGCATTTTCCGCTAGGAAATGCACTTTCTAGTTAATATTCACCTCACAAAGTCTATTTCCAAAATATTCAGTTTGTTTAATAATTCCAACAATAACATTCGTCAGACAATTTTCGGTGGTTCAAATTTGACAGCTCACATCCGGGAACTGCAGGAAAAGCAATAGAGTACCGGTAGAAGATCGCCATCTGCTGTTAGATGTCCTCACCAGCGGGTGGTGCTAGCGGTTGTAAAGGGCTTTATGAACAGGAAAAACTGGATTGCCCACAAAGATTTTGCCACCAAGTTCTGAACCACGTTTTTCAAAGGGATCAAATACTTATTTCCTCCATGGAAATGCAAATTAATTTATAACTCTTTTTGAAGCGCATTTTTCTGGATTTTTTTGTCATTGTTGTCTCTCACTGTTCAAATTAATCTACCATTGAAATTATAGACTGATGATTTCTTTGTTAGTGGGAAAACTTAAAAAATCAGTTAGGGTTCAAATAGTTTTTTTCCCTCACTGTACATGAAAAATGACATTGACTTGAATGTCATTTGTGCATGTGCATCCAGCAATGTGAAAGCAGAAGCTCCTGCATATTGCCGTACGACTCCGGATTCCACTTCACTAGAAAGTTCAGCTGGGAGGAACTTTGATCTCCAATCTCGCCTCACGTTTAGCCAGCACATTATACAGGTCAGACCCATGAGCTTTTTTGATTACTTAATTTGATGCAAATCAAATATTGCTATTATATCAATATGGCTATAAGTAGATTAGAGAGCCCTCTGTTAAAAATAAAATGAGTTATATTGTGAATTCTTTTAAATGATGGTGTATTGTGGGTGGGGTCATATGATGGGCTCATCCTGATTATTCAGCAGTAGTGTAACTGCCGTATTAGGAGGCATGGAAGATTGGGCAAGGACAGATGAACACTTTTCTGTGGGCCTCAATCAGACCCCTTTCAGATGATTACCTATTTCTGGTTAGATTTGTATTCCATATCAAGGGACCCAGAAATGGATGAAATTACCATTAATCCTATCCAGTTACAGACAGGCACTAAAGGCTGCGAGGGTTCAGCACCTGAGCAAACTGATAGAAAACAATCAGAACAATCCCAGGTTCCTTTTTAACACAGTGGCTACACTAACAACAAATCAGTTATCTGTAAAGAGTATTCCATCTCAGTTTAGTAGTGAAGACTTTATGAACTTCTTCACTGAAAGAATTGAAAATATAAGAAACACAATTTCTGACGTCCAACCTCTGACAGCATCCTGTGTTCCAGTCTCACCTGAAATTACTCAGTTACAATTACAGTGTTTTACAAGTATAGGACAGGAAGAGCTGTACGGCCTTATAAATAAAACCAAATCCACAACATGTGTGTTAGATCCTATTCCAACCAAACTGCTAAAAGACGTGTTACATGCAGCCGGAGAACCTATTCTTAATATCATTAACTCCTCGCTATCCCTCGGTCATGTCCCTAAACCTTTCAAGTTAGCAGATATCAAGCCTCTCATCAAGAAACCAAATTTAGATCAAAACAAACTAAATAGAAACTATATACCAAACTCAAACCTTCCTTTTATGTCTAAGATTTTAGAAAAGATTGTGTCTGCCCAGTTATGTAGTTTCCTGAAAGACAACAATATCTTTGAAGAGTTTCAGTCAGGTTTCAGGCCCCATCATAGCACACAAACTGCACTAGTAAAGATCACAAATGATCTTCTCTTAGCTTCAGACCAAGGCTGCGTCTCTCTCTTAGTTTTATTAGATCTTAGTGCTGCATTCGACACTATTGATCATGACCTCCTACTAGATCGCTTACAAAATCTCATAGGCATTCAGGGATCAGCACTAAAATGGTTTAAATCATATCTGTCTGATCGTTACCAGTTTGTAGACTTAAATGGAGAACAATCTACTTTAATGCAAGTAAAATATGGGGTTCCACAAGGCTCTGTCTTAGGACCCCTACTTTTCACATTATACATGCTTCCCATAGGTAATATTATTAGAAAGCATGGAATTAGCTTCCACTGCTACGCCGATGATACCCAGATGTACATCTCCTCAAAACCGGGAGAAGCATCACACTTGGCAAGGTTAACAGATTGTGTTAAAGACTTAAAAGCTTGGATGACTCATAACTTTCTTCTATTAAATCCAGATAAAACGGAGATCTTGCTCATCGGCAACAAGAACAGCACACAGAACACCCAGCATTTAAATTTTAGTTTAGAGGGATGTACGGTAACCGCTAGTTCCACAGTAAGAAACCTGGGAGTTATCTTAGACAGCGACTTATCTTTTAAAAATCACATCAGTCATACCATAAGAACAGCCTTCTTTCAACTCAGAAATATTTCAAAACTTAGAAACATGTTATCGTTATCTGATGCAGAGAAGCTCGTCCATGCATTCATGACCTCGAGACTAGATTATTGTAATGCATTACTGGGCGGTGGTTCAGTATCATTAATAAATAAGTTACAGTTAGTGCAGAATGCAGCAGCTAGAGTTCTAACTAGAACAAAGAAATATGACCATATAACCCCAGTTTTATCATCTCTACATTGGCTACCCGTCAAATTTCACATTGATTACAAAATAATGCTATTGACTTACAAAGCCCTAAATGGATTAGCGCCCAGTTATCTATCAAACCTCCCAATACGGTACAACCCCACACGCACTTTAAGATCCCAAAACTCTGGACTTCTAGTAGTTCCTAGAATAGCAAAGAGCACTAAAGGCGGTAGAGCGTTCTCACATTTAGCCCCTAAACTCTGGAATTTCCTCCCTGACAGCGTCCCTGGCTCTGACTCACTCGCCCAGTTTAAGTGTAGATTAAAGACGTATCTTTTCAGCAAAGCCTATACTTAACTCCGTGAAAAACTGTGATCTTACATTAAACTATATTAATATTACATTAAACTATATTAATATTATGAACAGCAGCTACGCTAATTCCGCTCCTCTCTTCTTTTCTTCTTTTCCATACTCATCCGGAGACTTGCGGAGGCTCCGCTCACCAGCACCTCACCCTAACAACCAGATCCACCTGGAGATGTTCCCGCGCCCCCCTGGACCTCCACCCACCAGCCCCACTCTTCTTCCCATACTCATCCCGAGACTGCCGGAAGCCCCGCCCACCAGCTCCTCACCCTAACAACCAGACTCATCAGGAGATGTTCTGACGCCCGGGAGGCTCCGCCCACCAGCACTCAACCTAACAACCAGATTCACCTGGAGATGTACCGTAAACCATGTGTGGAGGAGGACTTCGTCCAGCTGAATCTGGTTGCTCGGTTCAATCTGGAGGCAGCGGTGAATAAATGCATGGCATTCTAAACAAAAAAAGAAAAGAAGAGTCTTAGTATCACATGAACATTTATATGATTAAAGAACTCTTGATTGTCAAAGGAAACCTGCTCAGTTCTAGAGTCAGCCTCTGATGGTCAGCCAATGATTAGTTGTGCTTGTTTACTTTGGGTATTGTAGCTTCTAGATGATTAACTAGTAGCTTCTGTATTGTGATGTTTTTAGACGTCTCACCCTTTGACAAACGTTTTGTTCGCCAGGTCCCCTCACTGATGTTCTTCAGTCGAGGCCACATCGGGAACTTCAAGAAGAGCATCGTATATAATAAGATCCCAAGAGACCAGACAGTGGCTGGTTCCCCGTGGTACCTGCCCTTACTCTGAAACTCTGGAGGGCAGAACTTCCTTGTTCCTTTAGACAAAACATTTTTTTGTTTTTAGTGCATTTCATTTTAACTGCAATCTTTATTTGAGAACCACATTAGGAAAATAACAATTACCAGCAAAGGTCGTGTAACCTGCGGTGGTGAGGATTTCACCACAGCCAAAGTCAATCAGCTTGACTTGTAAGGTTTGGGGGCAGCTCTCCTCCGAATCCAATGCACCCCCGTATGCACCCTCATACACAGTCAGCAGTGAATCACTTTGGATAGCTACAGGAGCAGCGTATGTGAGAAAAGAACCTGAAAGAATTCCAAAACCAGCACTCAAAATATCTATAAGATAGTTAGAGGAGCTTGATGCATAATTAAATACATCTGGATAAGCCCCCACACTGAGGCTTCTATCAAAACTAAACACATCGCTACAGCTCAATACATCACCATGATCTTTGGAACTCTTGCTGGAACCACTACAGAGTAGAGGACCACCTTCTCTCCTGCTGGTTCTGCAACTGAACCAAACTGGAGGAACATACTCACCAATGGCGTCCACCATTTTTACCTGACGTTCTCGATCTAGAGGGAGAAATGATATCAGATCTTCATGTTAGTGTTACTGTCACTGCTTCTAGCATCACGCTGCAGGAAAAGCAGATTCCATCACCCCCCCGAAAACACCTGGAGGAGTATACTCACCAATGGCTACCTCCACTTCTACCTCAAGCTCTTGATGTAGAGAGGTAGACAATAAGTTGCAGCTATGCTCTGCTTGATCAGTGTCCACTGCACCCTCGTACACAGCCAGCAGTGAATCCCTGGATTCCTGATCGGCACTGTGGATAGCTACAAGCGAACCTGAAAGTATTCCAAAACCAGCACTCAAAGTATCTATAGGGTGGTTAGAGGAGCTCGATGCATATTTAAATACACTGGGAGAAGCTACAGCACTGAGGCTTCGATCAGAACCTAGCACATCTTTATAAATCGATACACCAGGAGGATATTTTGAACTCTTGCTGGGACCACTATTGATTAGAGGACCATCGTTTCTCCTGGACTCACCTGGAGGAGCATACTCACCAGTAGCGTCCACCACTTTTACCTGAAGTTCTTGATCTAGGATAAACAAATCTTTGTGTTAGTGTTACTGTCATTGCTTCTAAGCATCACGATGCAGGAAAAGCAAATACAGTTGCCCCTTTCACTCCCCCAATCCCAAAAAGGTTTGAGCTTAACATACTATTAGTTTTACCTGAAATCATCCAGCTAGTGAAAACACTCCAGAAGTAGGGTAACGGGGCAAAGTTCCAGTCGGTGTGAAAACCTAGCGACTACTTCCCACTTTGTAATAAAATATTAATGAAGCAGCATTTCATTAACTGACCACTTGAGGCTGGTCTCAGAAATGAGCATATTTCTATTTCTCAGAGGCATAGATTTCCACTTAAATTATGACTTTGATATGAATAAATATCCATTCGACTGTCATTGAACAGCACAACTTTGATGCTCACAGGCAACTAATTTGGAACAATAAAGTCATTTTCAACAATTGGTCATTTTTTTACCTCAACTGACTGACAATAAATAATAAATTGTCACCACATTTTTTAAAGGGACCATTTTATGCCATTTTTAAAGTCTTTATAATAAATATTTAAGCCTTCGGTACTTTTAGTAACTTTCTAAAGCATATTAACCGTAAAAACGTCTTTAAATCATCTTGTATGTTTTGCCGGTATAAAACACACGATTTACCCCCGTTTCTCATTTACCTTGTAGTTTCTTTTTCATGTACATCATAAAAAATTAACTAAAGAAAGTAAATAAGTCTATGAAAACTGTCTGTTATTCTGGGACACCACATATATGGCCCATGAGTATTCTCGTTAATGGATCTAGGATTCACTTCTCTGTTTGATTTCCTCATCCTGACCTGCCTGCTCTCTCCTGACTCTCCTTTCTCTCAGAACAAAAGCGATAACTCCGGGTAGAGTAAACATGCTTTGAACCACTTCACGGCGCTCAAACACTAAAATACAGATTTGTTTTCCAGCTGTTGTGTTCGCTCTCGTTGTTGTAACCGTATGACGTATTGTGTTCTATACATGATGTGCGCGGTTGGGAGACTGTAAAAAAAAAAAAAAAAAAAGATAAAGATACAGCACACGAGCCGTATATCCCACGCACATGTGCGGACATCTCTCTCGCAGTTTACGCTGCATTGTTTTCCGGTTTAAAATATGCTAATAAAAATATCGTATTTTTCCTAAACGTATTTTTTTAATTAGAGGTCTAGGTAAAATGCATAATAAAAAAAATGCTTTTTCAATCCTTGATCCGGTTTACGACAACACTGTTCTTCTTGAGATAGGAGGAATACTTCATACTCACCTCATTTGTACCTTGTCAACCTCCAATCTACAGGCTGCATTATTATGACGGAGAAGTTTTAGAAGGTGTGTTTGAAGAGAAAGAGCTACAAAAGATTGTTGTGAGCAAAGACAAAACTATCTGTTTTCAGAGACTCTTCTGAAATTGCTGGTGTTGGGTATGGTGGATAATGATGCATTCACCGGATCTTACGAGAAAAATCCAAAACTAC
This sequence comes from Danionella cerebrum, assembly GCA_007224835.1. Classification (NCBI taxonomy): domain Eukaryota; kingdom Metazoa; phylum Chordata; class Actinopteri; order Cypriniformes; family Danionidae; genus Danionella; species Danionella cerebrum. The sequence continues at coordinate 8,195 of SRMA01025945.1, forward strand.
AATCTGGTATTTTTAGCCGTCCACATCGTCGGGCAGCAATTCCCTGCAAAACCGCTACAATCGAAATTCAACGTGGGATCCGCGGTGAAGGAATTCTATCAGTTGGTACCATCCACCTGACGTCATCTGAGGAATCAACCCCTGTCCATCGACAGGAATGACTTTCTAAATGGATACACGCTGTATTAGTTAAACCCCGGATGAAGACTGTGGTCACCATGTCTCACTCATCAAATCTGGAAATTTCAGGTTGGAAGTGTGTTTCAGAAAACCATTACCCTGCGCAATCATTCTGGTTGTTTATGCAGTTTTTGACAGCATCATCGAAGTGTCAAATTGTCGTCAGATTTTACTTCGATTACTTCTGAAAACCGGGAAATGATGAACACTGTTGAGGCGGAGACTTGGTTTTATGGGTTTGGAGTTACTGCAGTGGTGGTTTGGACCGACTACCAAATCAGGGAGATCCAGACATACATCTTCTGATATGTTTATTTAATTTAGTGGAAAAGGGGGTGCTACTTGCGCCCTCTGCTGAACAACACTGGTGGCTACAATTGAAATCAGAAGGAAACTAATTAACATCCAAATGCTTACAACACATGCCAACAGAAGACTAACATACAACATAACAGTTTAACCTAGAGAATGCAAAGAACACTTACAAATATCATGAACACAGCTTGTCCAAACAGAGGCTTGTAGAGAAGCAACATGTGGTAACATGAACTGCAGGGTGTGCAGGGAGTTTATCTGCAGTCACTGATCCATTACAGGTGTCTAATTAGGGGAGGATCCCGGTAATCAGAGATTGATTGGAGGAGAAAGACAAGACGGCTAGCCAATTAAAGATCTGTATTTGCAGATTTGACAGGTGGATCAGCCAATGAGTGACTACGATTTCGTACAAACACTATCCAATTTACATCGCTATAAAGTTTTATATGACAAAAAGATACACTTTCTAGGGGTATTTCCCTCTGGCTCTGACTACCTTCCGGGATCAGCTTTGAGCAGCTTACCTGCACTGGGTACATTGTGTGTTTATTCTACATCATTTAGCTTAAGGATATGATTTGGAGAATGCTTTGAAACTTTATAGCTCAGATTGTGTGAAACTGGACCTGACAATGGTGCAAATTTTGAATTCTGTGTGGACTTAAAGGAGAGGTAAGTAATAGTCAAGAGTTGTTTTTGAACAGTCCCCAAAATGTGTCTGACCAAATGATGTACAGTGGTAATCCGAGATACGAAGGCTTCCAGTTACGAAATGTTAGTGTAACGATCCAGCATGAGCTGGTATCGAACCCCGATGTAACTCTGTACAGATTTACAGAGAGAGTCAGCTTGCTCCAGTAAACCCAAATGCAGAGGAGGAAGACAACGAGGAGTCCTCAGTTTGAAAAGTTAAAATTCTTTACTTTAAGTAACAAAAAAACACCAACACAAAAGATGTTGAGACTCTTACAACTTGAGTAATAAAAATATAAAGAACACAGCGGACTTGAGAAAAGGCACAAAACAAAACAGACACGAGGGTCTTAAAAAGAATTTCCAAAACTAGAATCAAGACTTGAGCTAAGCACAGACTCACTGTCTTCAGAGCAACAAGGCTGGAAGGTTCAGGACTGAACACAGAACATTGAAAACACAGTCTTTATATAGGGCAAAACACAGGTGCTGCCAATGAGGCTGATTGTCCATGTTCCCAGCGATGGTGAGGGCAAGGGCACCACCACCAGTGTGGGAGAGGCAGTGCATGGCAGAAGCGCCCCCCTGGTGGCACGGAGGATGTGAGTCCTTACAGTTAGAGGTCTCGGATTAAATTTTTTGCTTCGAGATACGAAAAACAGTTCTGCTCTATTATCCGCTTGTTAAATCTGATGTTGTGCTGCGCTTCTGTGTCCTGGTGCGAAACATTATGTATAGATTACCAAAAATGTGCTATAACAAAAGTTAGAGCCAAGGTGTCGTAAAGGAAATAACATTTATAAAGTGGAAAGTGCTGTTCTGTAGCGCAACTTAGAGAAACCCTGTGACGCGTTCTCAGAAGCACTCTCTCCAGTAGGCTCGGTACTGTCTACGTTTGGGCTTGAAACCGTGTTGGTGTTAGTAATTTTAGTAAAATTAGTTTTTAGTAGTTTAGTAATGTTTGCAATAAGTAACTGCAATGTTTTCTGCCATCCGTTCCCTATCCTCCGACACATCGATTCACTCAAGGTAAGGTTTCACATTTGTGTACATATTACGTAATTTTCTTGTGTTTTATTGTCATTTATCCATTAAACGTTACTTGATTTTTTTTATCAAATAAATACTGGGAGCCGTTTCTGAGAGCCGTTGTACAGATTAGGCATTTTACATGTAAAACTTGCTTTGAGATACGAAATGTTCAAGATACGAAAGCTACACTGGAATGGATTAATTTCGTATCCCGGGGTACAAAATGGCTGCCACATATGTAGTGGTAGGTTGACACTCACTGATATAGTTTGCAATGCGATTTGATATTGAACTTTTAAATTGCTCCAGTACTATCAGATCATCAAGAGTTTAAACCCCAGAAGGCTGACATTAACGAATAGTGTGGAAATACAGTGGTACTCTGAGATAAGAAATTAATCCGTTCCAGGGTGACATTTTGATAGTTGATAAAAAAAAAAACAGAAAACCAGAGAAAAATCAAGTAACGTTTCTTCAATCCTTGAATCTACACATTGTTAATGTATTAACTGGTAATAATACACATTCTTGCATCATATCGTCAATAATCCACAGATTTGTTTTGTTACCAGGAAGTAAATCATCATTTGGAGACTTGGAAATGTAACGCTCTCTGAACACAACACTCGCTCCCCCAACCGATCCATCACATCGTACAATTTCAGTCGTGCCATGGCTGTAGTAAACTCAACTACAAAAATGTTGATGCTACTTACCTAAATGTATGCATCTTGGGGAGGTAGTGTTTGGACAAGCGCTGCATCATCGTACACAAATGAGAAAAATCACAAGAATTTCGGATGCACTAAAATTAACATTGCAAACTCTTAAGGATCTGTAACGATCGTGGTTTGCGATGGCCCCGTTTTAAGAGCTAAGCACCCCCAAAATGCATTCAGGCTAAGCTTCGCAATTGATAGTTGAGTGGAGTTGTAGCTAATCTTACCGGGGTCGAGCCGAATAGCCATGATAGGCTTTGATGTATGTGGCTTTCTCATCACGTGTATTTACACCTAGTGGATAATCTAAGGCTTAGTTGCAGAAAAGTTTTTACATATTCTCTAAACAACATTCTTTATAGCTACGCCTGTATTTACAAGAGCATCCGGCGTTTGAAATATAAATATTGTTTCAATTTCCGAGTCTGTGTAATCAATAAGGTCATTTAAAGACGCTATCAGCAGTATTAAGGTACGTTCACATCGAACGCGGTTCGCGCGGTAAGCGCGGATGGTTTCCATGTTAAGTCAATGCAAAGACGCGTTTGCGCGCGTCTGAGGCTTCAGCGGCGCGGTAAACGCGAATTGAGCGGCGCGGTTGCCGCGATAGGCGCGTATTGAGCCGCATGAATAAGTGATACGCGTGTTGTGAGCCGCGCGCAGGAGGCGGACCGGCCGTAGACGGGTGAACCGCGGGCATATTGCTCGAGTTCAAAAAATTTAACTTCGGCGGATTTTCCGCGCCGCGCTGATTAATCAGGAGCTTGCTGTAGCTGTGACGTGTGCAATTCGGAGACCGTCTGGAATTAAAACAGTGATGGACTGTCATTAAAACTTTACGTGAACTGCCAGAGCTCTCTGATCATCTTCATGATATTAAAGTTATAAATAATAGTTTATCATAAATAATAATTTAAAAGAATAAATTTTATTTATTAATAAATTTATTTAATAATAAAAGAATATATAAAAGCACCTTGCTTGGAAGAAATTTTATATATATATATATATATATATATATATATATATATATATATATATATATATATTCATAATTATCAAAACTAGGTTTAAATCTAAAGAGAATTAATCATGTTCATTATTTTATTTCAGCCCTCCATTTTAAGGCAAGATTTTATTTATGCCAGAAAATATTGGGATCTTATAAAATATGATCTTTTAAAAAGTAATAAAATAGATAATAAAATTTTTATGAGTGTAATTAAATGTTTACTTTGGGAGTACTATCTGTACTATCAAAAAAAGTGCTTTCATATATTTAAGGTAAATAAAATGTAATTTCATTGCTACAAACGAAATGTTTATTCCAAACATTTGAACATTTATTTTAATGATATTGTACTGTAAATACACCTACAATAAAGCTTTGCTATGTGTGATTGGACTGGTGTTGTGTAATGAGAAAGAAGCTTCGAGATATGGGTTTTATTTGGAGGTTGACTCCATTTTTTATTTGAAAACAAGAACATTTCATGAATCATGGAAATCACGAGAGTTCGAAACAAGGCTTTAATGAAACCATCAGCTGGGCTCTAGAGAAACCCTTTAATATATTCATCCAGTGCTTCCAAGCAGAGCAGGACCTCCAAAGAGACTCCTATTCTCCTCACAACCTTCAGCAATGGACCTCCATTCATCAGTGAGGAGCACAGCCATTAACTCCTCCAGCAAACAACCTTCAGTGATGGACCTCCATTCATCAGTGAAGAGTCCAGCCATAAACTGCTCTACCAATAAGTTCCAGACTGCAGTCCCAGCATCCGAAACGATCTTGGAATCTAAGGAAATACCAGCAATGAAGATGCTGATGATGACCAGGTTGGAGTCTCCACCGTCAATCTGAAAGAAGGAGAGAAGACAGAACAGAACTTTAGCTGCAGATCCACGACAGCAAATGTGTTTGTACTACACTGTGTCTTCAACATCATTACTGTTTAAACTTTCTAACTTTACCTGTATTTAGCATTTGCTCTGATTTATTTGTTTCACCATCAGTATTACATTCAATCCACTGTTTAACAAGTTTTATTATTCAAACTCTAGCAATTAAAAAACCCTGACATTTACACATAACAGCAGTGTTTTAACTGTACTACAGTGAAGCATTTTAAGGTTAACATTTTTTGGTAATTCTGATGTTGCTGTGGAATATATATTCACCACAAGTACAACTATAAGTTATGTTTTACTTTAATATATGAGTATACTGTAATAAAAACTAAAGTAAACCACTGTTAAATACAGTTTATCGCTTCACTAGAACCAAGTTAATCTATAGTTAATTTGAGATTACTTAGAAATACAATATTGTACTGTATAAATCTAAATTTTTAATATTAAACAAATACAGTAATTACATTATATGATTACAGCATTTTTAACATGTTGCTTTAATTGTTAAAAACGAAAGTTATTTATCTTTTTATTAAAGTCCCGTCCGTTCGTTAGGTTAGGAGGTTCTTGGTCATTATTTACACAGAATTTATCATGAATACTGACCAGAGACAGACGCTGTTGGAGCTGCCCGTGCAACAGGTTAGGAGCTGGGGTTGGATCAGTCGAAGCTCCCGCTGAACGCGACTGCGGTTCAAACTGAAGCTCCTGTGGAAATGTTGGTGAACCACGCCGAGCAGGGTGCCTCTTTGTAGGATTCTAAGCTCCTAGCCACAGCCCTGAACACGTTTTTTGATGTTTTGGAGCATTTCAAAGCTTAGTGATGCAGATATTAACTTAACAATCCCGTCCGCCATTTTCCAAACCACCGCTGAACCTGTAGCTCCTCCCACAGTTCCGCGCATTCCCATCGACACCTGAATGTCATGCGTGCATTCAGCGGCTCTGCCGCGCGGATCGGGCGATCAAACGGAAAGTAAACACGCGTGAATTCACTAGCGAGTAGCGCTTTTTTC
>SRMA01025946.1:0-53439 GCA_007224835.1 Danionella cerebrum
CTCTGAGACTGAAAACTTTCACCTCGTTGACCAATCTAGAATATCCTTGGGCTACAGCCTGACAACAACATCCCTGCTAGGAAGTGAGTTGATTCCTCAGGCATTAGGTTCTTCTTGGGAACCATTTCCAGATGCTCTCTCTAAATTAAAAAGCATTTTTTATAAAGCCTCTGTTGTCTTGTGAAAAATTATTTGTCTGCATTTTAATTTAAATCTCAAAACCAGGAACTGCATAAAGTCATATACTTCGATTTTTGGAGGGTGGGAAACTGAAAACCAATGTAAATATTTTTGGTCAGCAACAATTCAAACCCACAATGTTTCAAGCCTTGACAGACAGATTGGAGAAGCATAAACACTTTCAATATCATCACTAAAAATTCCTGACAAACCAGCACAAGTGAGCCCAGTACACTTAAGTTCTTAAAGTCAAATGCCAAGCACCATTAAACCTTTCCACTGAAACCTGCCATTTCAATAAAGGACAACAAACAGACCACAAAGTGAAATTACCCTCCCAAAAAAAACTGCAATATTCAATCGGTACTTATGTAAAGAAAGGGTGGGATTTCAGATTTATACATTACTAACAAAACATCTGGGGCACTTATTGCATATTTGCAGGGACCTAAATAAACACAAGCTAAAGTTTCAGACCTCGCTGACTTCACAATCGAGGAATGTCCTCATTTTGCTGCATTTACTGATCATCAGCACTGGTTTGGAGCTCAGCAGATTCTTACACAACTGTGGTTCCTGGATCCAGTGCTCTAAAATTACAGGCTATTGGATTCAGCGTAGCATAGGAATAGCTGAGCAAAGGAAGACGGAAGAGGTAGTGCTGCGTATCAAGATTTTAAACCAAATATCTAAGATGTGTGGTTTAAAAACATATAGAACGGTGATGGTGCTTTGTATTTCTAAAAAGTTGATTTATTTCAGAATAGTGCGAGTCGTTTTAGTTCTGAAAAATCAATAATCACTTTTCTCCTATGCAAACTTGAACATTTAAGCAGTCAGTTAATTGCATTCCATGATTTGATTGATTTAAGTGATACAAACTATGAATGTAAAAAGATTATTTGACACCAATTAAGAAGTAGGACTTCAAGGCTGACATAATTCTAGAGTTGGGGTACTCAATAGGCAGACTCCGGACCCAGATACGGATAAATTTGGACGGATAGATTTGAAGTTTTGAATGGAGCAAGCAATTGAGATTCTGAGTTTATATGTATTTGTGGATTGTACTCGTTTCAGCTGCGTCATCTATACGTCTAATCAAAGCTGCTGTCGTCTCGCGAAGCTGTACCTTCCCAGAGAAGGTCTGGCATTTATTGCAGGTTTCTATAGTAAAGACCCGCCCATGAGTCCGTTTGACCTACGTGTTGAACAACCAATCCCATCTAATTTCGTGGCATGGGAATATAACCAAAACAACTGGTCAGCATTTAAATTCAATTGGCTAACAGGTCAAAACATCTCTTAAAAACTGCCTTAAAAAACCTGATGTCTTTTAAAGACGGTTGTCGTGAACGTAACATACTTTTGTGAATCCAATGTTTAGTTGTTTAGACGAAGCCTAATTTTTAAGTAAACAACATAAAAAAGTACTTTGAACTTTTCAGGTTAACAATGCACTCAAAACTTTTGTGGAATTCAATTACCTCAAAACATATGAGGAACCCTAAGTAAACAGTACTCCACAGTTACAATTTTATCTATTAGTTATCATATTAATATTTTGTTTACCTAAAAAGTAGAAATCCTCAATTTTCAGGCAATTGGTTTCAAACAAAAGTTAATTAATTTGACCTTTTTTAGATTGTTCTGTGTGAAAGTCTTAACTACTGTGTGTGTCCTGAGGTTGCTGCACTCGCCAAGACTTGCATTGTTATAAATAATCTATTTTGTTCAGCAGAAGGTGAAATAAATTCACGTTGTCAAGGGTAAACCATTGAATTCATGGAAATGTGTTTGTCACAGCCATTTTGAAAATTGAAAAAAAATAAATAAATAATTTAAATAAATAAGTTCATGAATGAACTTTGCAACACCAAATCTAATAAATGCTTTAAAGTTCAGAGTATCTCTTTGGAGTCATCTTGTTGGCAGAAAGTAGTGTTCGTGACACTGAAGGCAATAACTTTGTTTCTTTCAGGTCACTATGACCTTTAAACGTGATTTAAACCAGCAGGTTTTTGAACCTCCTTTAGATAGCCAATTACCATAACCCAACAAAGAGGGAGCCAAAATCCCCCCAAAAAAAAAAAAAAAAAAAAACTGGGAGAATCAGTGGTGTTATTCATTCCAGAGACGATTCCAATCATCTGTCACTGCATTCAATCTCCTCCTTTAAAGACGAGGGCATTCCCCACATTTTTTCCAAACACCACAGTTATCAGATCCCGTTTCATGGCCAATTACTGCCCGCAGCACCAAGCTTCACTGTCCATGCTGACAGCAAATCCCTCCACCGTGATCTTTGCTCAAGCTCTAACTTGTACATCAAAAGGTCAAAGCAATAAAACAAGATCCCAATTCCCAATCTGACAGCCTCTGCTCTGAGCTGCATTCACACTGGAGGCTGATTCAGCCAAAAGTGCAGCTGCCTTACAGTAGGCGTAGAAGACCGGCCTGTGCGGTTGTGTTTCTAAACGAGGCCATAAAATTAATTTAATAGTTTGCAATAAGTACAGAGCTTGCATTCTTTGTCAGCTGAGATCTATAGCTGTGCTGCCAAAACCCAAAGAGCAACAATCAAGATGCTCCATAAATGCCTTCGCTTTAGTTAAACAAGCACTCAATGATTCCCAGTGGAGAAATTTCCCAAAGCATCAACTCACAACCCCTCACCCCCCCCAGCTCCGTCACAAATCCCACAACAGACACAACTTAAACAATAAAGGAATGTTCATGGCCGGTGAGTCCACGCCAGACATATTTTCAGAAGAAATTGTGGAGACTTGGGCTGCCATTGAAAACTCCTGCAAATACCACTGAGGAACTTAATATGGATCAGCAACCTCAGCAATGGGATGATGGTGCCCTACTTAAATTATGGTAGACAAAAAAGGAATAAAAAAATACTAGATGATAAGATTTAATGTCTACATAACCCATTAAAGTGGGTCAAATAAATACTAACGTCCCATTTTAATTTCAAGCCTTATTAAATCAGTTTTTCCAGCTGTCAACCGAGATTTCTTTTCTTAAGGGTTTGTGTTGTGTTTAGGAAAGAAATCCTGATAGAGATCTATGCAGAGGGGTGGGTGTGGGAGGAAAGAAATACAGAAATGATAAGAGACTGACTGTAAATAAAGACTGTGGTTTTAAACAAGCATCCTTAGCAATCCAATAACTTTTTACAAGTGAATAATATCACATTAGGTGATCTTTTTTTAATCTGGTAAAAAGTCAAGGACTAAGATACAAATCTGGAGAAAGAAAAAAAAAACTAAACAGAGCCTATGCATGCAGACCTAATGCAGCCAGGTTCTCAACAAACGTGAGGCGGCAGACGACAATGAGAGTTTCTAAAACAGCCCAAACTTGGTAAACAAAACCCCAAACGTCTGGCAGGGATGGTAAAACTCACCTGTGCAACGAGGCGAACGAAGTGTGAGACCTTCAGACGTAATGAGGAACAAGGGAAGAGACAACGGTCCTTCTCTCCAAAATCTGCAGAGTTCTTCAGAAACAGGACGCAGGGATTCTGAAGCTCCGCCCACTTCAAGCCATTCACTTCTCAAGGACTCCTCCTTCTACTACAATATGCAGAAATATTGTGCAGAGTACCAAAGAAACACAGAAAACCCGTTTTAAGATAGTTTGCGATGTGTACAAACGAATTCAACTATATTTTGTAAAACAAAAATAGAAAATGAAGACAAAAAACATGAAGATATAAACTAATTTCAGCCTATACTCCATGGATTAAATGAAAAGTGGTGCTTTTAATGCGTTGCATGTCTTTAGGTCTTTAGTTTGACTCAGGAATTTGATTTACATTTTAAACATTTACTATATGTTCTTCATTTTCTCCCCAAGTGTTCACATTCTATGTAAAACAGTACATTAAATATAAATATTTAAATTATATTATCTAACTTTTTGTTAATATAATTATTGAGTTCGTTGCAAAATCTAGTATAAATACAATGAAAAAATAAGTGTAAAATAGGTTCCTTTTCCTGGTTACAAAATTCACAGCTAGATGAAAATTATTAGATTTAAATTATTCATTCATAATTTCATCTTCTAACCTGCTTTGTTCTCTTTTCGGGGTCACTGGGGTCTGCTGGTACACCCTGGACAGGTCGGCAGTCCATCGCAGGGCAACAGTCACTCACACATTCCCACCTAAGGGGAATTTAGATTATTCAATTAAGCTAATGCATGTTTTGGGGATTGTGGGGGAAACTAGGGTACCAGGAGGAAACCCACGCAAGCACGGGAAGAACACACAAACTCCTTGAAAGAAGGTCACCGGCGAGCCTCGAACCGGCAACCTTCTAAGCTTCTAAAGTGTCAGTGACGTCACTCATTGATTTCTGTTAGTTGAATAAGGCTCGTGAAAGTGCATTACTTCCCGGTAATTAAAAATGAACCAAAGATGCAAAGAGGCAGGACATGGGCTTAGAAACCACGCACACATAAAAAAAAAAAAACAACACACAAGGAGTAGCCATGTTGAAATTAGCTGAAATGAATGACACATGACAAGATGTGCTGAAAGAACTGTCAATCATTCATTCATTCATTCATTCATTTTCATACCCGCTTCTTCCCTTTCGGGGTCACGGGGGTCTGCCGGTGCCTATCTCCAGCACACATTGGGCGAGAGGCAGGGGTACACCCTGGACAGGTCGCCAGTCCATTGCAGGGCAACATTCACTCACACACTCACACCCTAAGGGAAATTTAGATTAGTCAATTAACCTAATCGGATGTTTTTTTGGGATTGTGGGGTAAACCGGAGTACCCGGAGGAAACCCACGCAAGCACAGGAAGAACATGCAAACTCCTTCCAGGAAGGTCACCGGTGAGCCTCGAACCAATAACCTTCTAACTGGCCGCCCTGTCAATCATCTGCCCCTCAAAAAACCACGCCCTTTAGTATGCATAACATTAAGGCTTAATAAATCTTAAATTAAAATTAAATCCGTCACTTCCTATTACGCATTGAGAGCGAAAGCAGGTGGTTGCCCCTTGGCAGCTGTCAACTACATGGCCCCGCCTACATATTTTAGGGGGAATTTTTTCCACTGTAAGCTACACGAAAAATAAACTTAAAAAAACAACTATTGAACTTTGTTGACTGTAAGATAACTTTCAAAATTCAATGATATTGACGTCAGGAAACTGAGATTGTCACTCCAGAACCTTCACTTTGTTCTGGTGTAACTGATGACAAGTGGACTTGGAATGTCCAGTGATGTCACATGCACAACTCCCAGGATGATGAATGCAAATTTTCCTCCATTTTCTTTCGATAATAAAATGCTGCAATCATCTTCATGTAAATTTTGACTTGTGCTTTTGGAGCTCATACATCCCCAAAACATCAGTGAACCACCTCTGGGTGGTGTTTTGTTCATGTTGACTCTTCTCCAAAAAGTTCAATTTTGGTCTCATTGCTCCTAAAAGCTTCTAGAAGTTTGGAGGCTTGTCTCAGATGTGTATAAGAGACAGCTATACTACTAGGGAAGGTATTGAGGATTTTAATATATATATATATATTTTTAGGTTTACAATATGTCAAAAACATGAAAATAGTCTTTTTTAGTCAGTTTTTAGTTTCCTGCTATATTTAATGCAAACTGAAATGTATAAATATACTTGTAGCTTGTAAATAGTCACATTGCCTTTACTTGCGGGGAATACACAATACAGCATTTGTTTTTAATCATTTAATTTTGGATGCGAGTTGATGGGGATTTTTTTGGAAGCTTTTTCTTGTCAGATAGACTTTCAAAAGCAACACTGTTGAACATCTGAAGATTATGTAACTAAGGTTTATTTGTGAAGGCTTATTGGAAATTAGGATGAAGCCAACATTAATCTCCGTAAATGCTTTCAAACATGATATTGAGCAACATACAGTGATGTGATGCAGTGTTTGTGAGTTCAAGAGTGACCATTAGACCGGAGGTCACTGAGTATATGTGTTTTGGCAACATTGAAAAGATCGGCTGTAAATGAAATTCTTAATCTCTCACAAACAAATGAAGCAATCAGCACTCATGAAAAAGCTGAATTTATTTGTTCTACACACAGTATATACCTCTTCAATGCTTCGTCTTAAAGCACGACCAAAACATCTTCTCAGTTCTTCCCACGTTTTAGAATCCAAGAGCAGTCAAATGTTGGGTTTGCTTCTAATTTGGTTACCAAGTAGAAGTTACCAGATGCCTTTGGTTTTTAGATCTGAACTATATTTACCTGATGACCTGACATGTTTTTTTTTTGTTTGTTTAAATATAACATGTTTTTTAGAGCATAACGCTGTAGAAAGAAAGATAGCTTTAGATATCAAATGTGAGTTGTTAAAAATGTTCTGCTTCCGGTAAGTCCCTCTTTTATAAGGATAATGAACTTGGTTCAACCGGAACATCTGAGTTGAACATCACAGTGAATTGTAGGTGAGACTCCCTTCTTGAAGCCTTTGGTGCTACAAAGGCTACTACATCTTGACAGAACTTTTGCTCATGAGTTTGCACACTTGACAAACAATAATGCTTGATTTCTTGGCCATTTTTCAGAAATTATGAATGATGACACAAAAGCATTTTTCCATTCATGGTTAGTAGTTGGGTGAAGCCATTTATTGTTATAACAACTCTGTTTACGTTTTTAAAATCATAATAACAGAAGGTTTCAAAATGACCATTTTAAAAGTTTACACACCACAGCTCCACCACAGAATATTTTGTATTCCCCTTTAACATCAAAAAGTACCTCAAGTATCTTGAGGTATTTGTTGATGAGGTTCTTTATTTTCTCTGATGGTAAAGTAGACCATTGTTTTTGGCAAAAAGCCTCCAACTCTTGTGAATTCTTGGGCTGTCTTCCATGAATTGTACGTTTGAGTTCTCCCCAGAGTAGTTCAATGATATTGACGTCAGGAAACTGAGATTGTCACTCCAGAACCTTCACTTTGTTCTGGTGTAACTGATGACAAGTGGACTTGGAATGTCCAGTGATGTCACATGCACAACTCCCAGGATGATGAATGCAAATTTTCCTCCATTTTCTTTCCATAATAAAATGCTGCAATCATCTTCATGTGAATTTTGACTTGTGCTTTTGGAGCTCATACATCCCCAAAACATCAGTGAACCACCTCTGGGTGGTGTTTTGTTCATGTTGACTCTTCTCCAAAAAGTTCAATTTTGGTCTCATTGCTCCTAAAAGCTTCTAGAAGTTTGGAGGCTTGTCTCAGAGCTGTTTGGCTTATTGTAAGTGGCCTACTGTGTCGATTTGAGTAGTAATGGCTTTTTTCTGGCAGCTCAACCTTGCAACCCATATTTCTTCAAGTGTTTCCATATTGTGCTCCTTGAAACAGCCACGCAACATTTTTTTCAGAGAGCCCTGTATTTCAGTTGAAGTTATTTGTGGGTTTTTCTTTGTATCCCTTACAATTTTTCTGGCAGTTGTAGCATACATTTTTGTTTTTAACAGAATCCCTCACTTTCCACTTCTTAATCAGAGTTTGAACACTGCTGAATGGCATTCCCAGTCCCTTGGATATCTTTTTTCCTGTTTTCTTTCACTTTCCTGTTTTGTACCTTTTCTCAGAGATCCTTTGAAAGTTCTTTTGTTTTCTACATTGTTCAGAATACAGAAATGACAGAACATCATTGAATGAAAGAGGCAAGAGTCTATCAGGAGCTCAGAAACCTTTTATGCACAACCATTGAATACAAGCCACCGAGTCGCACGTGAGGATGGTTACCTTTGCTTGCCTCTCAAACCCTTTATAGACCAAAATCACCAGGGTATGTGATATATGGGCAAGAAATGGGCCAGACATTATACTATAGGATAAATCTGGTGTTGGCTCGTGTTTGGATCCAAACTTGCCCCATCATCTGTTGTATTAATTGTGGTATTCAATGCATGAAAAACCGGGTTGTCTTGCCAGATTTGGGCTAGATTACAATTGCTTCATTGCTCTCTGTTGAAAACCGAAGAAGTCTCTGAACACCTCGCGCACACATCAGCGGCGTTCACTGAGCTGCAGGATGCTTTGAACCATTTTAATAGCGGATTTTAATAGAGGACGAACAATGTGTATCTAACATCGCCAAAAACACAGCATCTGCATCCAATCTAAAGCGAATCCATCTGATGTTCATAAAATGAGAAGTCTGCATTAATAGGACAGTAAAAAGGATATGCAGACTTTAAGAGGTTTTAAAATGACTTTGATCAGGAGATGAAACCAAACATGCATTTTCAAAAATGAGTCACAAATACAACTATTTTCTTTAATTTATTTATTATTTTCTTCTGTGAGCAGAGAACATGCTGATTCAGGTCTTGATGACTGATAATTGCATTCCTGTGCCAGCCTGACATTTCTGGTGATTGAGGATACAGTGCCAACCAAATTCCTCCCCCTCATCCTTCACTTCCTTTCCAAAACAATACAGCAGCTGTCCATCGGAAAACTACGTTTCACACACAAAATGAGGTCTGTTCTTATACAGCAATAAAGGACTTTGTTACCCTCTAGTGTCATAAAATATCCCTATCATTGTTGTTTATTTAAAGGGCGCCACCTAAAGGCGAACACTGAACACTGCAGGGTTCGCTGCTCAGACATTATAATGAAGGACTGCTGCCTCTTAATCCCCCAATACACTTTTTTTTTAATCAAAATTAAACTATTTCTGTTTGTACACCACAAACATGATATAAATAAATCCAGCTCTCCACCCAAGGGGAAACGGTCGCCTGATTGGTTCCAATCAGCACTGAATATATAAACCAATATTTACTCAGTTGATTTGATATGATATGAATATAATGTTGTTCTATTAACAAATCCCTCTCTATGGACAGCGCTCACACAGTTTAATCACAACAAATCACATTTTAATACCCTGTGCCAGCCACAGCTGCTTGACAAAATAAATGAATAACTTAGCATAAAATAATGTTAAAGGTGATTAAAATTCATATCAACAACATGAGCTTTGAATCAAGATGCCCTTGTAATTTTCAAATGTATTTTTGTACTTACAGACCATTTCCTGACTCTATACCTGGTTTCTCTCGTGTTAAAAAATGAAATAATAAATAGTACCGACAACAAAGTCATAAAAACCAAAAGGAAGTGTTTAAAGAAATTAAACTGAGTACTATTGTATTATTTTCTCAATAGTCTGTGCACACTTTTTTCTTTGGGGTCAGGATATTGTAGGTGTTAAAAATATAAGAAATATTTAGAAATTTCAGATTTGTTTTGAGTGATATTAAGGTCACAATAAGATGCTATGATTTAATGATATGAACTATAAATTTATATGTTAAGTATGATGCAAAAAGTAATAATTAATTAAAAAAAATACAACCATACCTGTAGTATTGCGAAAACCACTCACAGACATGGAGGTAGGGGGAGTCGTTGTTCTTGTGAGAAGGAAAGGTTCTTGTGTTTTTTGTGGAAGGAGGAAACATAAATCACATGGTTTACAGATGAGGTGCATGGTTTACTATAAAATCTTACAGCAAAGCTTTTTTAACTATTTCTCTTTGTGGGCTCTCTCTTTGTAATTTTTGAGACTTTTAGTGTTGATCCTCCTGATGTCTCTCAACCATCAGCAGACACATTGAGGCCTTTATCGACCCAAATTTTTGCTGCAAAGTTTCGTGAGACGACATGTCTCGATATTAAACTATGGGCACAAACAGGACCTCACACATCTGACCGAACGATAGATGCAAATGAAAAAAAAAACACTTTGGATTGCCCTATCGGATTCATTTTTTAGGAGAACGACCAATGAAAGCTGGCTCTTTTGATGACAGGTAAAGAGTCACTTGGTTAGATTAGGAAACAATAAAGTCACCACAAATCTTCTCTTTTCTCCACATTTTTGACATTCAGCTGCCTGTGATCAGCCACCAAGAGTATAAATAGAGTATGGATGTATGGATCTTTTCCTTGCTGTTCTTCTTTCCTGTTTCCATGTTTGGGGCTGTAAGCATCTGTTGAAGCGTCATTGCATCAATATTTCCATAACGCAGACAAAGAGCACCCTGCTGAGAAGCTATCCGAAGATTTGTGCAAATCTAAATACAAACCGGTGTGTAGAGACCTTTTTCCTTCAAATTATTATGGTCCCGCTCCCCACTTGAATGACAGGGTAGACTTCAAATTATCAAAATGTTTTCAAATGGTTCCAGGGCGCACCAGAAATGCTGTCAGTCATGTACAAGATATAAAATCAGCATTTCAGTGTGTCGTTAAATAGTCAACAAAGGCATCAATTACTTCACACTAACCTTTTAGCAAAAAATTATATTCTGAATTGACCCCAGAAGAGAATAAAAGGTGTTTGAAGATTTTAGGGTAACAGGAGAAACACCAAATTTGAACTTCAAGATGTATTGCTTCTATTAACATGGCTTTATTTGCTTTAACGTGCACTTGTATTTTTAATGGTCATGATTGAATTGAATAACCAAGATTAAATAATGAAACCAGACAAAAGCAGTCATTTTTTTCAACATATTTCAATGCAACACATCCTAATAATATATGCAGGTTGACTAAAAAAACAAACATGTATAATATCAGGTTCTCTGTAACTCGTGCATGCCATTTTTTTTACTGTCCAGCATTAAAAATCTTCTTCCTGCCCTCCATGCCAGACATAGCTTCCACATTTTTCCTCCAGTCTGTCACCTCTTCCTTCTAAAAAAGAGAAAATTTAGTTCATGTGGTATTTTGTTGAAGACAAGAAATGACACAAATTTAACACATTTCTCTATTTGTACCTTTTCTTCTTCCTTTCGAACAGTTTTGAGGTTGGCTTTGAAGTCAGCTTTGGTGATTCTGGAGTCAGTAAGAGCACCAAGCATGGCATCAGCGGACTTTTTTACTCGCCTCAGGCTGGGACGCTTCATTTTTCCCTTCAGCTCATAGATCTTTTGGGTTAATGAGAGAATCTGGCAACAAAAGGATTTTGATACAGTTTTGATCTAAATAATGGCTTTAATAGAGTTATATATATATCTTCAAACGAATATTAAACGAATACAAAAATGCTTTAAAATATATTTATGTTTATATCTTTGATCAAATTTTTATTCATTAAATAAACACCAATGACAATTGGTTATTTAAATTTTCAAATCATCCAAATAACATTTCAATACCTCTGCATCATTTCGGGAAACCTTGATATTGAGGTCATAACGTGCTTCATCCACAACGTCAATCTTGTGGTGCAAATCTTTACAAAGCTCCTGCAAAGACACATAGTGATACAGACAAAGTACACACCGATGCAAACACCATGAAGACAAAATGAAACTTTGACTCACTCTTGTACGATATGTTTGTGAACATTGAAAAATGCTTTAAACAAAGAATGCTGTAAAAATAGAAATGTTATTTATATCTAAATCAAAATATTCTTAATCTAAATCAAATCAATATTGGCATAACCACCCTTTGCCTAAAACAGCAGCAATTCTTCTTGGTATTCTTGCACACTGTTGTCGAATGAATTTGGCCAAACATCTTAGATGACGGCTTCCTAACTTCCTTCTGTCTGATTCTGGACACACTCGGTGATGTTGATATCTGGGCGTCTGGTTCTTCTTTACACAGAATGTCATGTTACAAGGAACCTCCACCATTAGTCTAGTACGGCTGCCTTTATCAGCCTAGTACGGAGCCTAATAAAGGCTGCAGGAAAATGTCGGCTGCTGACTGCAGCGGCTCCTCTGTATTGTCTATATGTGGTTGATGCAATGGCTTTTTTTAACCTTTTAAAAGGTTAAAAGGCTCTTTTTGAGCTACCTTCCCTAATGTAAATCCATTTCTCTGTTTCTCTCTCCAAAGTTGCACCGCAGATGGCTGCCTCGGTCTGTCACCAAAGCAAATTTCTTGTATTTGCAAACCTACTCGGCAATAAACCTCATTCTGATTCCATGCTTCACTATTGCCTGCAGACAACAATTGTTGTACCATTGACTGTAAAGAAACATGGACGACGTGACACCGCCTACTGCCACTGGGCTCATATGAAGCTTGTTTTTATCGCTCTCTGGTCTTTGTCTAACAAACTGCTTTAAGCTACAACCAAATATTTCACATATAACTCGACCAGAGCACCTATTGCCATTTTTTTGCCCCCAGATCCTGTGTTTTTGTGCAAACTTCAGTTACTTTGCCTTGTTCCATGTCAGGGGTGTCAGGGGTTTCCACTGCAACTCTTCCATGAAGAACACTTCTAGTCCGACTTCCCCAGACGGGAATTGATTGCACCAGGCTCCCAGTTGTTTCTGCCAGATCTGAGCGGATGGCTCTCCTGGCAGCATTAATTTTCCTTGACCAACCAATGCATCTACGCTCCTCAGTGTTGTCAGTAGCACTAAAGATATATTTTTCTTTGGCTCACTCACTTTGCATCTGGCAAATTTATAAAATACACTAATATTATTTAGATTTCTAAAAGCATTCTTTATTCATAGCATCTTTCACAGCTACCTAGAACTTTTGGACAGTACTGTTGATGGTTTTAAGGTTGTACCTGCAGATCCTGGACAGACAGCCCGGAGAGCTTGAGGGGTGGCGCTCTCTCCCGCAGAGTGTTTTCTCTATCAACCTCTTTCTGCTCTCGTTCTTTCACCAGCAAACTCTCTGCCCTCTTCAGTAGTTTACTCTGTGTATGTTCCAACAAGAGAGAAGAAGGTACAGATGAGATAGAAATCAACTCCAACCCAAATCCCTGAAGCGAATGATGTGATCATGACACAATTAAAACATAAACATGTGATTTATGTATTGAGGTTAAAAAATAGCAAACTTTTGACCTTTCATTAACTCTTTTCTCCACTGAAAATATACTTCTGAAATAGGGCACAAATAGGTTGCTGGGATGTGCCATCCAATTGCTATGAAGTACATTATGTGCAATGAATGCTAATAGTAGTGAAGATGATATCTTGCATTAGGTGTAGTGACAGAGGAATCATAAGACAAGCCTAGAAAATATAAAAATTATCACCATATATATACATATGGATCATTTTAAATGACAGAAGTATGTAAGCGGTGAACATCCATCCATTTTCCAACCTGCTTTTTCCCTTTTTGGGATCACAGGGGTATGCCGGTGCATCTCCAGTGCACAGTGCGCGAGAGGTGGGGGTACACCCTGAACAGGTCGCCAGTCCATCGCAGAGCGGTGAACATACATGTGATATCTACTGGTAAATCCATCATAGCCCTTTTTTTGAAGTGTGCTTCACTCAAATCTTTGCTTAAATCTTTAAAAGGAGAATTGGGATAGCCCTAACCCTGAAAAGGAGGGTTTTATAAGATGACCTTGCAAACATGTGGTCATTTAATACAGATGTTTCATTATTGCTATTAATGGCCAAGATTTATAAGCCTTGACAACACAAACTACAAATCCCATAATGCACAATGGCTTTCACTGGTGAATGCCTACAGGAACGGTTGGTACAGTCTCCAAAAAACATAATTAGGTAAAAGTACAGTAATTGTTACAATATTCACTCAACCCGGAGTAAAAGAAACAAGTAAATTGGTCACATGAGTAAAAGTTAAAACAAACAAAAAAAAAGTAACCAGTGAACATTTTACCCAAAAACAGTTACTTCTGATCCATATAATATTCAATAATTACATTCAATGTAATTGTTTTTGATGTTCATGATATGTTTTCTGCAAAATGTGGATGTTTTCCATTTTTTCAGTCTTACTTTATAAATTTGAGTGTATCTCAAAAACTAAGCAATGCATTCACTCAGATTACATTTACTGTGGTTCAAAAGCATTTTGTGCAACTTTTTTTACATTTGCAATTTTGAGGGATAAAGCTATGAGAAGTTTAAGAAAAAATCTGGAGAAAAAAAAACTAACGATTTTTTTTTTTGTGGTTTATTGTAATTTTGACACTTTCTTCAGTTAAGAATGACCTAACTCCACATATATTATTAAAATCAGGATATAAAGGTTGTATTGATGTATGGCAAATTAAAATACACACATACACACAAAAAAATGGCACCACAACAGGTGAAACTGTAAACTATGCTCTGGCTGACTTAGTTCTATGGCAGGTCTTAAAGGGTTAAACTCTAGTGTCTACTGTGTCATATTATCTGAAAATGTTTGGTGTTGTAAGTGTCCCACCTTTAGCAGAAGTCTGCGTGTTGCTGAGTAGTTGGATTGGGTCTTTTTCTTCTACAAGGAACAGCAGGAGTTAAGTGGAGCTGATTATTTTCTGGTTGACTCTACGCATGCATTCAGAACCAGACGTGATTACTACTGCTGTTTCCACACAGAGAGGCCATTAACAGCAGAAATACAGCGCTGGTTAGTAAGCAACATGCTCTTCAAAGAATTATCGAGTCACTTTAAGCATTCAAAGGAAGGGTAAAAGTAAAAGGTACTTAATTCCGCCATTCTCTGGATGTAAATTATGAATGAGCACTTTCAACCTGCAGTAAAAAACATGCTTCGCTCACTTACCGGTCTGGCAGAGACAAAAAAAAAAAACAAAATTAAATAAAAAATGTTAGTACTCATTACATGAATTGGAAATATTTACCACATCAAGCTCATAATAACTGCTAGTTCACAAACATTCTGTGATGTAAATGAACCATTTTGACATTGACAGAGTCAACAGCCTAATAAAGAAACCACTTACCCCTCAGACATGGCTGTGATGCACTGTACGACCTGAAAGGCAGCCAAAATACCTGCGCTTAGCATTCAGCACTTCAGCCATTCATATCTGCACACGTCCATCAAGCATCGCCAGCAAATGCCAACCAACTGTCATGGATTAAGAGTGTCGCCGAAGCCAAGGCTCAATTCTAAAAAAGAGCCTTTAAATGCATTAAATGAAACTTACCGAGCTTTGAGAACAAGGGCACTTTAGATCCTGGCTCACAAAAGGTTTCTGTTACATGGAGAATCTGTAAAAAAACACATATTGATTTCAGGACTTCACTCCCACTCTTGAAATAGACTGAAATAATAATAAAAATAATAAATAAATTACAATCTCACTCTAACATCATCACAAGTTTCTAAACAAAGCACATTTTATTCTGAACTATCTACCTATGTTTCTTTCAAGCACTATACAGTTGTGCTCATAAGTTTACATTACAGAAAGGGACATTTTTCTGATTTGTTAGCAATTTTTCATGATCACGCAAAAGCATTATTATGACTCATGGTTAGTGGTTCGGTGAAGCCATTTAATAAAACAACTGTATTTACTCTTTTTGAATTGAAAATTTAAGTTAAACAGTACAAAACAGGGAAACAAATGTATCACTGCCAATCAGTAGTGTTGAAATTCTAATTAAGAAGTAGAAAGTGAGGGATTTTGTGAAATCAAGAATACCAATTAACATTTTTTTGCCAGAAAAAAATAAGGCAGGCATAGAAAAACTAACAAATAAGAAGAAAGCTATTACTGTGTAAATGTCACAAAATAACCCCCTTAATATTCACCAAACAGAGACTTCAGGAACAAAGTTTTTTGGAACGATGAGACCAAAATGTACCTTTTTGGCTAAAACCATAAACCGTACATTTGGAGGAGTCAACATGAATGGAACACCATCCCCACGGTAAAAAACGGTGGTGGGTCACTGATTTTTTGGGGCTGTGCAAACTCTAAAAGCACAGGGCTCTTGGTAAAAATTGATAGGACGATGAATGCAGTACATTATCAAAGGATCTTGGAGGAATATGGGCATCATCAGCCTAGGAGATGCACATTGGAAGTTCCTGGACAACTATCCAAAGCACCATTCCAATTCCAATTGTTATTGGTTCCATCAAACAAAGTGAAGGTTCTGGAGGGTCCTCAGTCTCCAGACCTCATTGTCATTGAACTACTCTGGGGAGGACTCAAACGTACAGTTCATGGAAGACAGCCCAAGAATTTACAAGAGTTAAAGGTTCTTAGCCAAGATCAATGGTCTGCTTTACCAACAGATAAGATA
Source organism: Danionella cerebrum (assembly GCA_007224835.1). Classification (NCBI taxonomy): domain Eukaryota; kingdom Metazoa; phylum Chordata; class Actinopteri; order Cypriniformes; family Danionidae; genus Danionella; species Danionella cerebrum. Next base: position 16,240 of record SRMA01025946.1, read on the forward strand.
AAGAACCTCATCGACAACTACCTCAAGAGACTTCAGGCTGTCATTAATGATAAAGGGGAATACAAAATATTAAATGGGGTATTTAAATGTTTAATCCCTCTTATTTGGAAAGATGCTGTTTTCGTGATTTTAAAAGAGTAAACACAGTTGTTTGAAAATAATTGGCTTCACCCAACCACTAACTATTAGTGAGTAAATGTTTTTGTTATATATTCATATTTCATAATTTACTTTTGGTGTGTAAACTGGATATGTAAGATTTGAAATGACATTGTGGTGCTAAATAGCTAGTTTAGATTAGATTGAAGTTTATACAAATTGAAACTCTTTAGAATGATTTTGTGATTCTAGTGATTCAAAGCTTTCTTACAAATATGGTTTTTTAAACATATGTATAACTACAGTTTTTGAAGAAATTACAATGGCCAGTTAAAAGAAATTCAGAACCTAAATCCCAGAATGCATTGGGACATTACTCAACCTTGTGGCCCTCTGGGTTTCTGCATTCTACAGTACATGGTTCCTTAATAGCGGTGCTGGAAAACCATGACCTTTACTCCAGCAATATCACAGTGCACATCAGCAATTTTCTCCAGATCCTCCAAGATTCATTCATCGCGGTTCATCGAGATCGAGGTCCTGACATTGCAGCCTCACTCAGAAAACAGTGACCTCGACTGTTTGACTGAAAACTGGACAGCAACAATGACGACCACAGCTGCGGCCAGGGGTTAATGGGCCTTCATACTGGAGCAGAGGGAGGAAATTTAGAGGAAGTGTAGACAAGTTTCCCTGGAATGTAATGGGAGATGCTGGCTACACAGTTTATGTAAGGGTCACATGGACGTCAAGTAAAAACTACAAAACACCATGGAAATCCAAACAAAATGGAAAAGCAACAAAAATGTGAGGATTTCAATGAGAAAGATCCAGTGAAGTCCGGAAAAATCCGGAACAAAATTAGTTAAAAACAAAAAGAAACTCAGTCAGTAAAAAGCTGATGAGGCACAAAAAGACGTGTTAAATCAAATGTAGTGGAAACAAAGGGAGAGATGTCAGTGAAAGAAAATCTAACATCAAAAATGTGTGCAATCAAGTAAGTGTTAGAAACAACTGGCAACAAATCTAGTCGAAATGGGAGAAATGATGGTGAAAGATATCTGGCAACAAAATGTACTTGAAACAGAAGGGAAATGTCATTAAAGAATATCTGGCAACAGAATTTAATTGAAACAGAGGGGGAAATGTCAGTCTGGCAACAGAAATATGGGAAATAACACTGAGTGAAATTTGAAACAAGGTGAAATAGTGTCAGTAAAGGCAATTTACCAGATAAAAAAAGACTTGTGAATCAGACAAATATCTGACTCAGACATGAAATTCTGAAAAATAAAATATGGCAAAACAAAGGGAAATGTTTCAGAGAAAAAAAAAATATTTAAAAGTCTAGCTACATAAATTTGCTGACACTACAGGAAATAAATACTGTAAAAGCAGGCAAGCAATGGTAAAAATTTTGAATGGTGAAACAGACTTGGTAAAAAAGAAAGCAACAATTACAAAAACTTCAGGCTATCAAATCAGGCAACCTGGGAATGAAATAAGACTAACAAACTCTAATGTTTCAAAGACAATAATAGAAGTTGAAATGTAGTTAAAAATAACATTTACTGGTTTATTGATGAACCCATGTTTTGTCTAACAGTTCTAAAAAGCAACACATGTTTCGCAAAGATTCCCACAATACATCACTCTCATGCTAAAAACATGCAAATCATATTTCAAAAGGTCTCCATTTGCTCGAATCTAAGTCTCTTCATTAAGAGCAAGCAGTGAAGGACACCTTTGATTTCTCGCAGCATGTGAACTCTTACCTGTGAAGAGGAGAGCTGAGAGCACAGATGAGTGATGCTCTAGACGCTGATTTTTAATGACCGAATCTCCTCTCACATGTGAACCGACAACCAAAATAACTCATGCAGCACCTCCCAACATTCAGTTCTCAACGGTCCTGAAAGGCACATGATTAAAATCACATGACTTATAATTCATATATTCAGGACACCAAGATCCCTGCGGCCACCTCAAAGACAACAGAGACCTGTAGTCAGGTGTGGCAAATATAAATGCACATAATGGTTTAATTGAGCATTTTATGGTGCGATCACACGGTGTAATTCACAAAAGCTCAGAGGCTTGAATTGCAAATGAGAGTCCTGGTATTCAGTGGTGCGTGGCATTAATTACAGGTGAATATCACCTCGAGACCGCACTCAAGAACATGAAAATGGATCACAGCATTTTAACACATTTATGTCTGCGGCTGAAAAGCTAGTCCAGAAGCTTCAGATTGATTAATGCATGACCACCTATTGCTTCCAGGAACTATTTATGGTTCACCGATCAGATAAATCCTTCAATTTATCAAACACAGTAATGTACAAAAGATTTAAGGTCTGCAATCAAAAATACTGTAGCAAAGAATTCTTTTATAAATATAATCAACCAATGAAATAAATATGCGCTAAAAAATCATCAATGTCACATGTGGGTTGAAATACAGTTATGAACTGAAACAGAAAAAGCTGTGTAGGAGGCTTAACAAAGAGCAGGAAACAACCAAACTCTAGGTTCAGAAACTGAACCTTGCATCAATAAAGTCTCTCACAGACAAAGATTTAAAAGCAGACTGGGGTTTCAAGATGCGCTGTTCAAGCTCTTTTTAACCTTTAGACGTCCGGGGCCTTTTTGAGCATTTTGTACTACTTTTTTTTTTGACAATGCTTGATATAATGTTTTTAAGTACAACGCCAGTTCTTTTTTTTTCTTTACATTATACAATAATTTCACAACTGCAATGAACCTGTTCAGGGTGTACCCCTTCCTCATGCCCAATATGCGCCCCAAAAGAGAATAAGCAGATATTATGAGAGATTCCCAAAAGTTGAATGGAAAAATGAAGGGAACTCAAATGCAGTACTCATGCAGAGTCATATCATTTATTAAATATAATAAACAAACACAATTTTTTTACTGCAAAAACTATTGATAACAAACTGTTTTATGTTTTATAACAACTAAACAGTGTTGAGACATAAAAAAATGAAATAAACATTTTATTTGAAATTAAACTTCAAAAAAGTAAAAATGTGAAAAAAAACAATGTGAAAATTTTATGTAAAACAGGCAAATATTACCAGAACTTTGAAAAACAGGTCACAGGTATTGTCCAAGGATTATTCCTTCTTTTACTCCTTAGGTGGCACTGATGGAACAGATTTGGGGTCTATAAAATGAAACTGAAAAACGATTGCCCATTTTATTTCATTGTAATTTCAATCACCTCGCTAATTGTGTCATAACCCTTGTAATGTTCGTTTACAACCAAAAATATCAATCTAATAACCTTTTTGAAAACCACACGTTATATTTTAAATCAAAATAGAACAATAGGTGGGTTGCATGATTCCAACTTACTTCAAGCACCAGTGATTGGCACCAGCACCGGTGCATGCAGAGACTTCCAAGGGTTAAGGGTTAAGCACAAAGGAACAGGCAATGTTCAGCATCATGGACTCAGTGCTTTTCCAAGGAAATCTTCAGCATAAAAAATAATGAAAACAGAACCCAAATCTCAACATCATTGAGGGAGTTGATTGTGAGAATGCTACATCCAAAAAACATTTGTAGTTTGTTCTTGAAGATACTTGGAAGTAGAGATTCTAAAAAAGTGTGCAAGTGTATCTAGAAGAATTGCAGTTTTGAAAGCAAAGGGTGTTAACACTAGACAATGATTTGTTAAAGATTTCCCTTTTGTTCCATGACTGCATTTTGTCTATGGGTGATAATAAAGGAAAAACACTACAATGGCAATAAATAAGTAGTGATATAATTTACAAATGCATGTTTTGATATGCAGGATGCATGTCTCGATCTGCAAATGTGTATCAAGATACACACATTTTGTCTATTGCTGTCGTTGTATTCCCACAGATTAGCTGTGTCCCAATACAGGTTCTAAAAGCCTTCGGAGGGTCCTTTCTACCCAGCTTCCAAGGCTGTGGCTTAGGAGGATCCTCAAAAGGCTGCATAAACCCTTGGTAAATGTTACGGTCTAGCCTCTTATTCTTCTTTTTCTGTTTTTTAGCACCAGTAGTTTGTGTCCCGAAATGAATGAATGAAACGTTCTTGTATTATTAACATTTTTCTTTAAGTGATTCTTTTATACTTATCTTTTGAGTCTAATACATTTTTAAGATCACTGTAAGTTTTTTCATTGCTTAATATATTTTCAAGAGTTTTAGGGTTTATTTTATTTATTTTTTGTCTTTTTTATTTTTAATACATTGTATTAAAACATGCTCTGTATTTTTGTTTTGGTTGCATTGGTCACATTTCCCTCTGGGATTATTTTCTATTTTATGTTGTGTTTTCTATTTTATGTTCATAAACTCTGTCTTCTTCTGAAAACATAATAACATCCACAAATACTTTGCTAAAATTTATTTGGCAGTGAGTGTTAATGTTTACAATAATTGTTTAAAATAAAAATACGCTTTACAATTCGCCTATCACTACCAGCATTTAAAGCTTGAATATACTTGAATATACTGGGTTAAGTAGGACGCATTTGAAGGGTGCCTGTTAAGGACCCTTCGAGTTTTGGCGAAATGAGACAACTTTGGCGCACGGCTGTGACGTAAGCGTCCTTAACATATGTACTTGGGAGGATGCACACTATTGGATTTGGACACAGCTATCGACTCGTGGACTGTGAGAGTACTGCACTCTGGGGGACTGGCACCACCTGTTGGCGGGAGCACTCTGTCTCAACATATTTGCAGATCTCTCTAAATCAAGTGTGTCTCTGAGTGAAGCCAAACCCTGGTGAGCGCCCCCATGGTGCTGGCTGCAGAATGATTACCACCCAATACAGGTTTATGGGCAAAAGCTGAACTTTAACAATTATTCCTCAGAAATTACGGTATTTACACAAACAGTTTTAATGATTTTCTAAAGTCATCTGTACAGTAAACAAACTTCAATAGCTTTTTTTCTTGGCTCAAGTTGATTTCCATTTGGTTTATGATGCTTTCATTTTCCCATTTAAAAACTAAGTGGGACCATTTGATTGGCAGCTAACAGAGCTCACTAGAAAAAATCAGAGAAAGATCATTTACGCTGCCAACGATCAAATTCAGAGAAGTCGTTCTCAAACTGTTTAAAATGACAAAATAAATGGTTTATAAAAGGCTGCGTGTGAGACCCAGACTCGAGGTGGAGCTCTGAAACCACAACGGTTTCATTCTTAACAGGGGGTCGCTTGTGCAGCTGTCAATGGCAGCCTCCTCTCGGAAATAGCATCATATTAGCCCAATGGCAGTAGGCGGTGTCATTTTGTTTACAGTCTATTCTCTACACACACATCGTTTAACAGATCGCAAAAAATTTTACAAAAAAATAAAAAATAAAAATCAACCCAAAAAAATACATTTGTAAAAACACTTTATTCCCACAAAACATTCTTTTTAAAAGCATTCTACAGCAAGGTTCACAGCTGTCCAAGACTTTTGCACAACACTGTCCATTTGAAATGATATACAATACAACAGTCTGTCTCAAAGTCTTTTAAAAGGTGCACTGAGTCAACATATGGTGAGCTAAACCAAAAACGGCTTGTTATCTTTACGAGACATAACAGGGAATACACTGGATTGAATATTGAATGAGAATTTTGTGGGCCGCTTTCGTTAAAGGTGACTATCTCACCGAAGCTTGAAAATATGCATCCAAAGTAATAAAAGCAAGAATAAAAAAAAATCCACATCCATGGCAGAACATTTCCCTCTAAAAGCCTCAGATCAATAAACGCACGAGACCTTAATGAATTCAAACATTTTTATGGTTCACAAAAGCCAAACATGCTTGGCAGAGTGTTCAGAAAGAGTGCCTGGGCAGAGAGGAATGTGGAGAATGAGAGAGGCAGCTGTCGATGGGCATTGAGAGATGGAGAGAACACAAGCTTCCCATGACGCATCGCTCCAGAGTTGTGGTCAATACATGTGGGGTTCAGCACGCGCCTCTGATCACAGTTATTTTTAGGAGAGCTGCTTTTCACTCAACGCTATCACACTCTTCACTGATAACACGACCCCAGCTCTTAAACTCTTCACGATAAAGCACTTTAATGACCTGAGCTTCTGACTGAAAGACTGAGGTGTCATGTGATGCAATCTAAAAAACTTGAACATTTATATTTATTAAATTGCTTCCCTTCAACAGAACATCTCCATGTTGAAAGGCGTCCATCTTATCTTAATACATATAAATATTCCAGGCACCAATAGCTTCAGAACCAACATTTTCCACTATCAACGACTATCCATGAAGCAAATCTCCTGAAAACGATCACTAGCTACACCCTCTTTCACCTGTAAGATATTGGCTACATGCTCAGACTCACTTGTGATTTGCCTGATCTCCTTGATTCTCACCCGTTACCATCTGAATCTCAAACCTCCTTTCTCCTGGGCCTGGTTCCAAATGTCCACCTGAACAGAACATTGGTATATTAGTATTACTAGTAACTTCTGTGCTCACCTTTCTGCGCATAAACATGACAATAAAAGATAAATCTCCAAAGGGTCTGGCCCAGAATATAAAGGTTTCAAGAAACTCAAGATCACATGGTTGAAATGGTGATTCACCTTCGCTGAAACCATCTGCCAGCAGACATTAGGCTTACCATTCTGCTGTGACTGTAAATAGAAGACAGAACAACGATGTAATATTAACTGTCTTTATTGAAGTACCAATAAAGGCAGCATAGCTCTGTGATAGGAAACTGAGGTAGGTAATCTCAAGGAGATCCTCGAGAGAAGAGCGCCTGAACTCCACAGAAGAATCCTCAGATGAGGAAATACCTACAGGCATGTGTAGGTGATAGCGATACTGCTAAGGTGCTAGCACAAGCTGCTAACTTCCGAACACAAGCCAACGAAGGAGATCAAACACCCAAAGGAAACTTCAAGGTCAGTAGAGCGGAGTCTGAAGGCAAAGCAGGTAGTAGATCACTGGTGAGGGAGTCCAGGAAGTTTCATGAGAAAGACATTGACGACGGATGAGGAATGCTGGGAGATGGAGTCATTTTAAGGAGAAGAGTTCTGAACTGGATTAAAGAAGGAAAGTGACAACATATAAGCCTTTAGTAGCATTTTTACTTCTTTACAATTTGCTCTAATGAATTACCTTTAAAGCTGCTTTTTTGTGACAATGCTTGATATTGTTTGATGCTTGATATTGTTTATTTGTACATCCCCAGCTTCTTTTTATACCAATGTTTTTTAGGCTCCACAAAAAAACGGAAATTGTACAAAACATACACTTCCGAGTATTACATGGCAAAAACTGGGAATCAACAATTTTTATGTTTTATAAGAGAAATCAATTGAAATAAAATACAATTTCATAAATACCCCCGAAAACCAAACAATGGTCAAAAAAACAGCCAAATCTGTTCTTGACCATATACACTGTTTCAAGTACTTTTTGTTCAATTGGGCTTTTTGTGCCAGAACTGTGAAAACACAAGCCATAACACAGGTATTTTACTCCTGAGGATAATCTCTTATTTTCACCACTAGATGGGTCTGTAAATTGAAACTGAAAGACAACTGCACATTTTCTCACATTTTAATTTGAATATCCCTTGCAAATTATGTCATAACCAAAAAATGAAAATATAACATTTTTTTGAAACCTACACAATATATATAAAATCAAAATTAAACAACAGGAAGGTCATGTCATTCCTTAATTCAAAACAGCCGGTGGGATTGGCACATGCACCGGTGCGTGTAGAGATTTTTATGTGTTAAACAATTTAAACAATGCATGTAATTGGTGTTAGCTCTAGAAATACTATGAGTGTAAAATGTCTTATGTCTTAGAAAGGCGAATGCACCCATCACTGTCTGTGATGACATCTTTTTCCATCTTGAAATGATACTATCCCCCTGGAATATATTTCTACAGATGTCTATAAGATTATAAGAGAGTATGCAAGCAACTCCACTTCTGAACAGCTTCCACCCAATCCTGTTATGAGGAAGCAAAACTTAGTTTCTCAAGATGTGCAAAGTCTAGAAAAAAAAAACCCAGGCAGTTGCAATCTTTATTTTCTTCTTTAACTCTTTAATCCTTTTGCTCCTCTGGGGAACATAGGGCCTCAACAAAAAAAAAAATCTTTATTTTACCATGAATTATTTTACAAACAAGGCTCAAGTGGAGGTTAATTGTTGACATGGAGTAAATGGCCTCCAACTTGTTTATTATTACTGTGCCGTCTGTATATGTAACATGGACTCAATGTAATCCAAATTTTGTGAAAAAATCCTAATTAAATGTGTTTATTGTTTATCACTTGTATCTTTAGCAAAAAGTAGCACCAGAGACACATCTGCTATTTATCTGATATTGATCAGAGTTTATTTCATAAGCTTATCTGTGCTTTTATCAATGATATAGTTTTATTGAGTTGCTGAAAGTATAGCATTCTATCTTGGAAGGTTCCCCAAGTTTCAGAAATATTCAGATTTTTTTTAATTGACATTTTTATACCTAGTATGAAATTATACTATGAAGTTTTTGCACTTTGGTCACGTGACACGTGTTACAATTGCTATATAAATAGACTTTGACTTTAAAATATTATCAATCTCTTATCAAAATTCTTTTCAGCTTGACTTCAGTTGAATTCTCTTTCTTAGAAAACACAAAAAGCACAAAATTTTTTGACACAAAGTTTCAAAATGAAAACAGAAGTCACTTGAGGTCCAGGCAGACGATAATCTTACAATGTAATTATAACAGTTCTGTGAATTCTTCTGGAGCTTTAGAGAAGACAAACGGTTGCATAACATTTACCAGGATCACAAAAGCCTTGAATTCGAACAAAACTCTAAATTTGCACTTCTTGCTGCAGTCAAGAAGCAATTAAGAGATCTCATTTGGGATGTTTCCTATGGGAACATAGAGAAAGAACATCTCTATTTACAGTACATTAATTTATTTTCCCTCATATGCAAACTGCAAAATTTGTCTGTTCGTTTAAGACTCACAAGGAAACCTCAGTAGTGAAACTATGATCTGCAGAAGAAATATTACTGTGCTCCAGGAAATGTTGTTATGCAGAATTAAAGTGATTTCTTACTCTTGCTCCTTGTAATAATGCCCAAAGTGGCCCAGTGTGGGATTGCCCCTCTCATTATGAAAAGTTCGAGACTGGCTTCTTAACCAACAGCATAACCTCCCATCCAAACTATCATTAATGCATGAAATTATTCCCTTTTAAAAGACTGCAAAATAAGAGCCCTTCTGCTGCCTACTTTTTCAAAAGTAGTGCTCGGCTTGAATGTCCTGGAATTGTCAAACACATTACCAAACACAAAGCTAAAATAATCAGCTGCTCATTCGGGCTAGAGCTAATTTGCCTGCTTAATCATGCAAATTAACACCCAGGAAACACACACGCGCACACACACACTCGCTTGCAAGGTTCTGAGTCTTGTGCTTCCCACTTTAATTACATTGAATTTGCATAACGGTTTCCCATTAGACGGATCCCATGTGACCTTACACAGAGTGCTGGAATTGCTCTCAAATGCACATCCCATTACCAATAATGTCACCATATGCATCGGCCATGGAGGGGATACTGCAACAAGGGGCTTGCTGAAATGGACAGAGTGGCCCATGGGTAATGAAGTCTCTTATCACTTTATAAGCCCACATGTTCATGCTACTCAAACTAGTGAATGATCTTTGCATTGTAACCCAAATCCTAACTAACTAACATCCAAGGACAGCATTGTGCGAGTTGAACATTATGATGCTGAGAAATTTTCAAAATAAGTCCCAGGGCCCAGTTATTTAAAAAAAAATCATTTTCATACCAGTGGGTATCACTGTTGCCTTCCAGTTCGAAGGTTATCGGTTCGAGGCTTGCCGGTGATCATGCGGTTAGGTTAATTGGATAATCTAAAATTCGCGACCTGGTGACCTGTCCTTAGTTTACCCCCGCCTCTCGTCCAATGTGCACTGGAGGTGTGCAGACCCCCATGACCCCGAAAGACAATAAACAGGTTGGAAAATGGATGTTCATATATGGTCCTGTCCAGGATGTGCCTCACATTTTGTCCAAAGAGTGCTGGAGAACCCTTAGCAAAACCGAGTGAGTCTGACAAGGAAGAAAATGAATGAACGGACGTAAATGTTGGCTTCAGCTTTGAACACTCTTACCATACTCAATTCCCATAATACACTGCAGTAACTTCCTTTCTTCTCTGTATGAAGCCTCTGGTGACATGGTTAAAAGCCACAATCTCTTTTCACAAGCATTTTATACTTTAACTGTACTTCCCTCATAAGGCTAATGGTTCCTTCTGCTTGCCTGCCTCATATACATCAAAAATGGCGTTTTTGGCAGTATTTTTAAATTGAAACGGTGGAGATATTAATTACTACCTCACAAAATGTTCTTATAAATACCTCTGACTGTTACAACTAAAACTCAGCAGGTGGAATAAAGTACACTGATGCTCAATTGTGAAAAATCAGTTTACTTTATTATCCAAAAAATAACAACAAAGAACACATATATACCATGGTGACAGGTCCAGCCAGGGTGTTAAGAGCGGCATCAGCTGTGGAGCAGGGACTGCCAGAGAATCGGGAGCCAAAACCGCTAGAGGAGCTGGAACCACGGGAGAATCAGAAGAAGAAATGAGAAAAGAAAAATGAACCACCCGAAGATCCGGAGCCGAAGGAGGACATCTCTGGGGAAGCAGGAGCTGAAGCAATGGGAGGAGCAGATAGCACCAGGGAAGTAGGAGCCAGAACTGCCGGTGGAGCAGGAGCAGGACCCCCATGAAGAGAATGATCCACCCAAGGATATGGGGCCAAAACCATAGGAGGAGTAGGCATCAAAGGGGAAGTAGGAGTCAGAGCCAGACGCAAACAATGCTCGTTGCAACCAGAGCAAAGTGTAAAGGCGGAAACACAAAGGATTGATCAAAAAAAGGTCATTTTGTGCAGACAGAGAAATGCCAAGCTTTTATACTTCATCCTCCGTCCCCTCAGGTACGCTGCGTTAAAATACTGACATAAACTTCCCATAAGGTCTCTTTAAATAAGTTTTATAATGTTCAAAATCTAATAAACACATTCAGATAAGTTAAAAAGATTTGTTTTTTCTGCAGTAGCCTAAATCAAAACTTTTTCTAGTCGTGTACCACCTGCTACCAACGACCCTAAATAAGTTAATATAAATAAAATGACAAATAAATACTGAACAGTTAATTATTTTTCATTAACGAAAATGTATTATAAATAAGGATTTTGTCGAGTATCAAATTCTTTTTTTATAAGTGAAATGATGATCTCCATTTATTATGATGGATTTTCTTGGGCAGAGACACACAGGTATCTGTGCTTTTATTTGTTTCACTTGTTTCTTTTTCATATAAATATAAATGTAATGGTAAACAAATATGTTTTATTTGCATTTACTTAAATTAAAGGGGTTGATCATTTTAAATGAAAAGGAAACTTGTCACAATTTGTGCCTCTCTCATTCTACAGGTGCTAGTATTTGTCTCTTTTTCTCTCGTGCTTTGTCAAGAAGCTGTTTCAGTGCGCTCGGATTGGGTTTGAATAAATAAATTTGTCACAAATAAGGAGCTTTTCCGAAATATCAGAAAAACAAGCAAAGAATTTGAATTGAGACAAAATAATTGTCACAGTCTTGGTCTCTCTTTTATAGCTGCTGGTAATTCTTTGTCTCTGCTCTGTCGCAAATAAAGCATGTGCTTGGATTGTGTGCTTTTTAAGACAGGTGTGTCGCCTCCCTCAGACTCGAAAACATTAATTTAAATATCTGGATGCTCGTCGTCCTCTTTCAGCACAGTAGAGGTTTTAGGTCCCAAAAGCACAGGCGCCTACCCAAGGCACAAATTCAGAGGGGGCGCCAACTCGATCAGTCCTTAGAGAAATAAGGTTTGCTTCATCGCCACATGACCTTTTATTTCTTTAACTTGTTTCCCTTTGCATAAAACTAAAAAGTATTGGCAATAAACCTAAAAGTAATGTTTTATAATTTATAATTTATAAATAAGTGTTCAGCGTTCCTTCCTTCTGCGTCATGCTCCTCACACGTGCCTCAAGCACAAGGATTCACTATGACCTCGCTCCTGTCAATAGTTTCTATTTTACCAGGGTAAGCGAAGGACACAGCAGATGGAAGGATTTGACATAATTGAACTCACATAAGAACAGACTTGATGGGACGTGACATCTGGAGCGAGAACCTTACGTCAGCCAGTGAACTGAAACAGGCTCCTTATCAGTAATTTAGCAGAACAATGACCCAAAACATGCCATCAAGACAGCAACGTGACCTTCTAAAAATGGAGAAAGACAATGACAGAAAAAAGTAGTATACACATACAGAAAATATAGACAGAGCAGCTGGGGAAGTTTTAAAACAATAATTGTTAATACCTGTTGAATTCTTCACATGATTAAAATTGAAAATAAACACGGAACAAGATACGCTTGGAAAAAAGTTGGCTTCCACCAGCAGAGCACATCCACATGGGATCTCTGGTCAGCAGTTAGAGAAGTCCATGCGCTTCACTCGGCTGATCATAGAAAGCTCTGTGATTTGTCAGAAGTGTTCTTCCCTCTGCAGGGTGTGAGCGTGCCTGTTACGCCTGTGGGATGCTGGCTTCGATTCTGTCTCCACCCGCCTCTCAGGAGGAAGTCGACAGTTTAACACGGATGAGAGCGCCTGTTCCCCGGGCACACTCAACATGTTTTTCATGATAGCAAACAGAAGCAGGAACTTGTTGCTGTGTTTTGACATGCTTTCGCTGTTGAACTCATGCTCGGGGTGTTTATCTTAGCAGCGGAATCTTCAAACTCTGTATCATCTCTAGCATCCAGTTGTGTTGTGTTTTATCTGACCTCAAACACCCCCATCCGACAGGAGCAAACAAACTTCAAACACTTGTGCATTTATGCCCAGACTGTCCAATATTTAGCTCTAGCTCATGATGCTAATGAGATCTAGAGGTGCTGAAACTATTGATAGCTTCAAAAAGATGAGGCTCAGACGAAAGCACATTCCTTTTCCCTCATGACATCTACATAAATTTATATTCTATGGCTGTTTCTTTCTCAGCAGGAGTGCTAAACCTCAAATACTGATGGATGATTGACAGCAAGCTATTAGCTGATCAGACTGCTGAAACGAATGACTTTGTTAAATTATCTCTGTAATGATGTGCACTAACACGATATAAACATGTCTAATTAAGGAAGCACACAATTCAACACAATCTTTCTTACTATAATAACAGTACATCTCCATGCAAGCTCCATGAAAGATTGCGTGAAATCTCAATAAGAACTAATTCAACACAACAAAACCTAAATGAACAATCCCTAAATGCACTATATGAGTATCAATATTTCATTTTAGAGCATCAAAATAAAGCATAAAAAACAGCTCGATCTCTACACTCTAAAATTAGGTTCTATATAGATTCAAATTTGGTTCTTTAGCTCATAATCATTGGGGGAACCTTTTTGATGCTGTTTATTACACATCTTTGAAGGTGCTATTTAGAACCAACCATCAAAGGATTTATTAAGCTATTAACATTCAAAGTGAACAAATGTTAAAAATGTAACAAAGAACAACTTTAGAACCACAAGTACTAACAAATAAAAAAGTGTTATAACAATACCCCAAGAGCCACTGAAGAACCAGAAAGAGCTTAAGGGGCTCTTTTAAAGGGAAAAAATTCTAGAATGTGTTGTTTTTAATCAACTGTCTTCTTTCCTCAATGATAATGGACAACTTGACAAGAACTAATCAGGATTCAAGAATGACCATTCAACAGCTTTTTATTAAGGGAAAAAGTGCTATTTACCATCTCCAAATTGGTGAAGCAGCGGAGAAGAACCAAAATGAGCTTAAGTGGTTCTTCTTAAAGGGAAAAAGTGCTTTTTAGCACCTTAAAACTTGCAAAGAACGATCAATGAACTGGTGAAGAACCAAGAAGATCTTAAAGGGTTCTTTAAAGTGAAAAAATACAATATAGCACCTTCAAACCTGCAAAGAACCAGCGAAGAACAAAATGAGCTTAAGTGGTTCTTCTTAAAGGGAAAAAGTGCTATTTAGCATCTTCAAACCTGCAAAGAACCATCAATGAACTGGTGAAGAACCAAAAGGAGATTAAGTGGTTCTTTTAAAGAGAAAATGTTCTTTTTAGCATCTTCAAACCTACAAAGAACCAGCAAAGAACCAGTTAAGAACCAAAAATAGATTAAAGGGTTCTTTAAAGTAAAAATGGGCTATATAGCACCTTCAAATCTGCAAAGTACCAGTGAAGAATGACTGAAAAACCAAATGAGCTTAAGTGGTTCTTCTTAACCCTGTAAAGCCCACTGTTGCAGAATTACAACATAACTTTGAACAATTAAAAAAAAGTCCAGCAAATGTTTTTTTTTTCTCTCAAAACCATATTTATATATTTAATGGGTCCTATTGTTTGTCCTCACAATGCTATTGGATAGAAAAAATGTTTATAGGTCTGATGATCTTGTCGTGAACTTACTCTACCTGCCAACTTTACATTGAGCTGACCTCCTGTTTTTTGCATGACTTGATTTGACAAGATTTAAGTAAGTAAAATTCCTTAATTATTTTTTGTGTGTTTATTACAATGTTTAGAACATATACATATTAAGTTATTTTGGAAAACATTAATCAAATTTGATTTAGAGCTTATTATGTCTATGTTGTAATTCTACAACGTTGGGTCAGAGTGGTAGCCTGTTACATTGTTTAGGGACAGGTGTGAATGGTCTTGAATGTGAACCTGTTAGTGCTCTGGGGGGATGCATGTGTCCCTTCTAGTATGCTAAGTACAGAGCATAATAGGCACAATAGGCCAATCAGACAGTATTGTTTAAATATAGTGGAATTTGGTTTAGAATTTGCATTGGAATGGTAATACTTTGATGGATAATACTTGATACTAGATACTAGATCTCTACCCTTGATACATGGTCTACTACCCTGTCTTTTCTTTGTTTATCTGCTACAATATAAGACCTATATGTGTTGTTCACATATTTAATTACTTTTTCCAAACTTTTTCAGTTTCAGAATGCTTAGTCCTAATACCTAATCAGTCCTAATACCACTTTTTATGGTTCAGAAGTAACCAGTGATGAAGCTGCTTGGTATGTACCTGAAGATGGGCCTAATGTAAATGTCTGGAGTCCATATGTATTGGAAGACAAACACACAGTACACCCCTGTTTCTGATGTGATGTCCCGGAACAGATTCCAATCTCTGTTGAGTTCATTACACTTTATAAACAATTTAACTGTGTCAGAGATGGAAAAGAAGGACAAACTGTGGAAACTCAGACCATGGCTAAATTCATTTAGGGAGAGATGCCTGCAGGTGGTACTTGAAGAACACAACCCTGTGGATGAAATGATGATTCCTTTCAAAAGGAGATTCATTAACATCAAACAATATATGCGTGGCAAGCCACACCCGTGGGGGCTCAAAATGTGGGTGAGAACTGGAATCTCTGGCATGCTCTGTGATTTTGATGTGTACCGAGGGAGGGTAGATGGAATACGACAAGCGAAATCTGAACTTGGACGGTCAGGTGATGTTGTGAGCCTCCACACTTCCAGAGGGTCAAAACTACAAGATCTACGCAGACAACTATTTCACTCTCAGATGAAAAGAACTGACTTAGGGACTATCACTGCAAGTAAACACAGACTTCATTCAAACCACACTAGATGTGACCAAATAATTTTTTTATAATATTTTTATTCATAACTTCTTATTCATAAAAAAAATATGATTGTTGTGTGATCATTACTTATGATATATACTACATGGAGCTAAAAAAGTGAACAACCCTGCAAATGAATGCTTAAATGGTCTGTGAACCTGTTTAGGCAAAGTGAGTACAAATACAGAAGTTCTGCTCACAACTAGACCCAACGTTGCAATATTACAACATTTTCCTAAAAACTTACTAAAGAGTAAAAAATTTTAAAATTCTTCAATTCCTACATCAGAGGCCTTCTAAAACAATATCTGAGGGGTCAAAAAAAATTTTGCTCATTTTTTTCTATATTTGGGTCTTACAGGGTTAAAGGGAAAAAGTGCTTTTTTAGCATCTTCAAACCCGCAAAGAACCATCAATGAACTGGTGAAGAACCAAAAGGAGATTAAGTGGTTCTTTTAAAGAGAAAATGTTCTTTTTAGCATCTTCAAACCTACAAAGAACCAGCAAAGAACCAATTAAGAACCAAAAATAGATTAAAGGGTTCTTTAAAGTAAACATGGGCTATATAGCACCTTCAAATCTGCAAAGTACCAGTGAAGAATGACTGAAAAACCAAATGAGCTTAAGTGGTTCTTCTTAAAGGGAAAAAGTGTTTTTTTAGCATCTTCAAATCTGCAAAGAACCACCAATGAACTGGCGGAGAACCAAAAAGAGATTAAGTGGTTCTTTTAAAGAGAAAAGGTTCTTTTTAGCATCTTCAAACCTGCAAAAAAACACCAATGAACTGGTGAAGAACCAAAAAGAGATTAAGTGGTTCTTTTAAAGAGAAAATATTCTTTTTAGCATCTTCAAACCTACTAAGAATGAGGAAAGACCCGGTGAAGAACCAAAAACAGATTAAAGGGCTCTTTAAAGTAAAAAAGTGCTATATAGCACTTCAAACCTGCAAAATACCAGTGAAGAATGACTGAAGAACCAAATGAGCTTAAGTGGTTCTTCTTAAAGGGAAAAAGTGCTTTTTTAGCATCTTCAAACCTGCAAAGAACCACCAATGAACTGGTGAAGAACCAAAAAGAGATTAAGTGGTTCTTTTAAGGACAAAAAGTACGATATAGCACCCTAATGCCTGCAAGGACTAACGAAGAATGAGTGAAGAACCAAATGAGCTTTAGTGGTTACTTTACAGAGAAAAAGTGCTTTTCAGTATCTTCAAACCTGCAAAGAACCAGTGAAGAACCTTGATTTTATGAGTGTAGGAATGAATAATCGTCCCTCTTCTGCTCTATGAAGTTTCCCTAACAATAAACAAGATCATGGTCCATTATGCACCACTAGGTGTCAGAGCTTGACACCTTTGCTCTTTTGGATCTCTTTAGAGATGCACCTAGAAACAAGCAGCAGTGAACCCACTGGCATTTATCTCAATTTCATGCCAAGCTCATCGCTAGCACTGTGCACTGACCTCAAATATTTGATGTTTACTCTCAGATGATGATTTATGTTTAGGAAGCAGCATATTTGATAAAGGCAGAATGCATTGCTACTTTAGAACTCTCTGTGGAGAAATGCAGACATGCAAACAGACTCTCAACAATGACAATAACGCCTGTGTGCAGAAGATTCAGCATCATATCTAAAGGGTTCTTTAACGGCGATTAGCTACACAATAAACTGGAAAGAGAATGGTCAAAAATTATTCATTTGAAATGTAAACAGATTAAAAAATCTGGAATTAATAGTGTGCAGATTGTTTCATCAGCTCTGAGATTTTTTCCAGCCTCTGAGATTTGTTGCATGTGGTCTAGTAAGTGGGATTTCCATGGCAACAGAACGCATCATCAGGCAGTTGTGTGTGTGCTGGCTGCATTGAGGGCAGAACGACTTCTGTTCGCTCCACTGTCAAAACCTTTAAAGCTTTTCTCTAAATTACAATGTTCAGGAAATGCAAATCACTTTTAAAGGAGACAGATGTTCTCTCTGGAGCATGCATCACCACTGGCATGTGCAAATAAGCTGAAGTTGCTGACACATTTGTGTCACCTGACCTCCTTAGTAACGGCATCTACGTGGGCATGCTTTTTATGGTTCATAGTAAGTACATATAGACACGCACAAACATCCATGTACACAAGATCTGAACATAGTAGCTGATGCTTTTTTATCTTCGAGTCTGGACTACTGCAATGCACTTTGTATCAGTCTCCCTTTGTGAACCACAAAATGTGACGCTCAGACTCCTGACAAAGGAAATCTAATGTACACCTTATTACAGGATGGTGGGCTCATTAGGATCCTCCAAGACACGTCTCCTGGATAAAGAAGAAACAAAAGACTACTGGGCATCCTAAAATGTTCAGTACTTTACTTCCTAAGTTCGGAACAAGTCCGTTCCAGTGTAAGGCTTTATGAAAAGACTAAAGACTCAGGCGATGCAAGTTGTGGTGCTTTTCTCTCTCTCTCTCGGATTTTGAGGATCAGGAGGCTTTACTCAAGTCCCTCTTTTGCCTTTATAACTGCCTTAATCTTTTGTGGCATAGACAAATAGACAACATTCCCCAGAGAGTTTGGTCCATATTGACATGATGGCATCATCCAGTGGCTGTAGATTTGTCGGCTACACATCCGTGATTCAAATCTCCCATTCCACCACATCCATTGAATTGAGATCTGGTCACAGTGGAGGCCATTTGAATACAGTTCTCATGTTCAAGAATCTGGCTTGAAGTAGCCATCCAAAGACAAATGAGCCCAAAGTGTGCCCAGAAAATACCTACACACCATTATACCACCACCACGATCATCTGAACTGTTGATACAAGGCAGGATGGATCCTTGCTTTCATGTTGTTAATGCCAAATTCTGACCCTACCATCCGAACGTCACAGCAAAAATCAAGATTCATCAGAACAGGCAACATTTTTCCAACCTTTTGTTGTCTGTGTAGATTAAAGCCTTAGCTGACAGGAGTGGCACTTGGTGGGGTCTTCTGCTGCAGTAACCCATCCGCCTGAAGTTTTTGCGAGTAATTATTTGAGGCCAATCAACTCTGACCTCTGCCATCAACATGGCATTTCTCTTTTTCGGATAATTCTCGGTAATCCCTAGAGATGGTTCTATGTGAAAATCCCAGTAGATCAGAAGTTTCTGAAACACCCGGACCAGTTGATCTGGCACCAACCATGCCATGTTCAAAGTCACTTAAATCATCTTTCTTCCTCATTCTGATGCTAAACAACAGCGGATCGTGTTGACCATGTCTACATGCCCGTTGCCACCATGTGATTGGCTGATTAGAAATTTGCATTAACGAGCCATTTGATAGATGTACCTAATAAAATGAAGTAAACTGTAGTAAACTAAGTATTTTTTTGTTTCTCATTCCTCTTTTATTTAGACCTAGCTGTCAGATTATGCAAATAAAACAGGTGATTTTGTTTTTGGCTAATCATTAATCAGCTTTTTGGTTTTCTTTGTGCATAAAGCAAATCAAAAGGAAACACATGACGAGATCTTTATCTCACAGGTACATCCAGCATTATCTTAAATGGCCATAGGTGCTGAATGACCCAGAGCTGCCCCACCGAGTAGAGGTCATCGATGCTGTCGGATCTCTTTGACCCCAGCTTCCCTTCAGGCCATGCAGGTCTGCTATTCTGCTCTGTTCAGTCATTGCGACTGATAGAGCATGAGACGGTCAGGAAATGCTTCAGTGAGCGGCAGATGTCTCAGACGGACAAGGTCGAGCAAGGAGCAGACGCTCGACAGACTAACCATCACCATGAAGTCTCTACAGTCAGTTTCAGTATTATAATTCACACCAGGAGACTGAATTAACTGTTTTGGGCCTCTCAGTGCAGTGCAGTGCAGTTGGAGGAAAAGGTTCTGATATTTTATAAAGGACATTTTTTTTCCCCCTGAAATTGAATGTACTACACATCATACATTAAATATGTGTCTCCATCATATTTAAAGTAGTGCTGTAACAGAGATTTTCTCATGTAAACAACATACCAGTCAATATTGTCCAATCTAACTGTTGGCTTGAAAGCGTCTAGGAAACCCACATTCCCTGAATAGGGAACTGACTGATGGAAAACTGACTGAATGGGAGCGAACTCCATGAGAGACTAGAGCCGAACTCTATAATGGGCAAATTGATTTGCGGGTGTAGGTGATTACCAATCAGCCGGGTATAAAGCCAGGCATGACCTACACTTATTCTGTGATTTTCCATGGAACATGGGGTTACAAAAGTAACCTAGAGGTTCCCTTTCAGCCGGTTCCGGAGATGTTAGTCAGATGGAAGACTGACTGAATGGGAGCTCTTTATAAAGTGCCATTCCCGAAGTCCTTCCACACAGGCTAAAAAAGGGTTAGCTGCTAAGGATGTGGTCACCTGAATGGGAACTCCTTCTGCCCCTACCCGGAACTATCATTGACGGGGAAATCGTTCAACACTGAAAAGCGAAGCTGTCCTCAGTTGAGGTGAAAATGACCAGAAGGATGGCACCCCTCGACCTGTAGGGAGTAAACGGAACGGGGTCATACTAGCCACCTGAGAAGGGAGCTGTATATCTACACAGAAAGGAAGCGCCGGTAGGGACTCCTGAATCTGGACCATAGTTCTGTAGGGACCAGGCCTCAGGTAAAGCTCTCATACAGAACCTGGCAGAGTTGACTGCTCCACTTAGTCAGATGCTGAAGGGGGGAGGAGAGACAAAGAAACACTAACAGGGGGTTGTAATCGAAAATATGTACCTGTCCGGTGAAGGAGGGTACTGCAAGCCACACCCACACTGTTTCCTAAGGGTGACTGCCACCACTCTGGACCGCAGAGGGAACAGAGCCCAGTCAAGGTACAAGACTTGATGCAGGTACAAGGTGTTGATCAGCTCGCAGCTCTGAATATGTCGGAAGTGAGAGCCCCCAAGCCAAAGTCCATGAAGTGAATTGCTGCGCATGCAGTGGGCCCTAATTGAAGAGGGCAGGGCTTCTCACATCCTGGTAAGCAGCCACAATCCGGTGGGCTAGCCGCCACTTGGAGACCGCAGACCCACAATGCTGGTCTCCTGAGCATATGAAAAGGTGCTGAGAGTGTGAACTCCCCGCTTCTGTCCAGGAGACTAGAGGGCTCGAATGGACACACAAAACCCTAGGCTGATTCTGCTTGCAAGGTCACCAACCGGTTCCGGCTTCAGAGAACCAGCAGGACCTTGGGTTCTAAATTCTGCCATGGGCCTGCTGAAAAAGATCCCTGGCAGTACTTGTCGGCGGACAGTGCATAGAGAGCTCAGGCCCAACAATGAGGCCAAGGCCAGCAGGAGTGCTGGCAATTAGGAATTCTTCCTGGGCAAGCAGTGACCAGAGCGTCTGTCCCGAGAGGAACCGAATGGGTGTTCTGGTGGGAGGCAGCAGGTCTTACCTGGGCCTCCATGTAGTGCCCCAATCTGCTGGACAACCAGGAGATGTAGTCGTCATTCTCCTGCAGTTGGGTGGAACCTGGACGGCGAAACAAACAGAGATCCTGTTGCACACACCGTAGATGTGTACGGCCTTGAGTGACCAAAGTCTACTCTGACTCCAGAGGAGCAGCTGTTGGGCGAGGTAGTGCAGGGAGCGGGAGCTCTTGGCACAATGATATTGAAAAATTAACCAAATGACCAAATTTGCATATGTTAATTTTCGATGTCAAAGAAGTCATGATTAAAATGTTTGAGGAAGTGAGTTGAAAAAATAACCACTCTATTTTCACTCTATATAAAAATCTAAAGAGACATCACACCATATGGCAATTCTAGATATGGGTGCAGAAAATAGAAAAAAAAGCATATTTAAAGCACATTTAATCGAACATAAAAATATTTTGAAATTTAAGAGTCAGAACTACTCAAAAAAATTTTCAGTCATGAATATGTCAACCACCCATATTTACATCTATACCTGTAAGTAATTTAAAAAGTCTTGAGTGACAATTCGGTAGATTTATGTTACATTAAATAAAAGAAAATACATGTATTCCCTTTAGAGCTGAACCTAGAACATAGTATTTTAAGGAGGTTTCTTCAAAGTAACTGAAACCAATCATTCATTTTATGAGCCACATGATTGACCCCATTACAAACAAATCTTAAAACCCATTTAATTTATACTCGAAAACTGCCACCAATTAGCTTCTGACCCTGACTGAATTACTTTTCTGGTTTGGTGAAGATGATAAGAGATTCTCTGATCATAAAGCAGGCCATTATTAGATAGGGCTTATCACACCATCAGCCCACACTATAAATTCATCCTTTCTTGTGTAAAATGAAAACGGAAAGCTCCACCACAGTCACAATGTTGTGCCAAGCAGTGGATTCCCTCGTTGTTGTGTGTTTTTCTTCCCTCCGAAGGTGAGGTTCTATAAGTGGGGTGGGAGGCAGATGTCAGTCATGAAGAAGTCTGATAATTAGCCGGGGCCTCCGCTGGCATGCCCGCTCGGGTGGCGTTCTCCAGGGCTTCAGGTGGGCTGCCAGACGTCTCATTTGTCAAGTTCAACTTGTCAGAGAGAAACTCCAAAAGCTGCTTTATTACAGCAGAGAAAGCTGCATGTTCACAAAACTCACGGGACTGATTCTGAACAACACTTACAGTGTAAACACTAAAGATGCCCGTCTTGCCATGTGAAATCTTCTTTATTCAAGCATATTTATGGTTCATACAGCTGTGAAATGCTCTTTTTGTGATATTGTGATACACATGTTTCTTATGGAACATTTTGCTTTATTTCACAGTGGAGCGTACACCTCAGGGGAAAACTGTGACGTACTGTCACCAGCAATTCCAATAAAGTCAGGGCCTTGAACCTCGGCCGTTTTTCACCGATATTGACTTTCTTTGCAACATAGCCTGGCCATCTCGCCAAAGCAAATGTGTTTAAGAAGAAGACAACCTAATGATTCCTAGCTCAAATGCGTGTCTTCTGCAACTACCTTTATCTTTAACTATCCTTAAGAGAGTAACACATTTCCTGGCCTGTGGGACAAATATAGAGGGGGACGGAGCTTTAAACATCAGTCAGCTTGGGATTTGGCTGATCTTTGACTCTGTATCTGAATTTCAGATCAGCATCGAAGGAGTTTGAGTGAGCATCATTTGTGTAGATAACTTCGTAATGAATACAAAACTCCATATTAAACAATGGCAATGTTGTATTTGAATACAAATACATGGTTCTCTAGACATAGGGATGCAAATAAGTAGTTTTGCTATTTGTCCACACATAGAACTGGTTCAGTAAATGAGTGTTTCTGAACACTGGTTAGAGTGGTACTGCCACCTATTGGATTGAATAAGTATGACAAACTCTGAAATTGATTAATGTGTCCAATCAATAAAGCATACATAAAGCATCAAATTAGCTATGCTTTATTTTCCACTGTAAAACATGAAATTGATTACAACATGAATTTTAAAGAGGGGAAATATGAAATGAACCCTTAAATGTTTCTGCACGCAAGGTGCATATGCCAATCCCACTAGCTGTTTTGATTTTGAGTAGGAATGACGCAACCCACCTATTGTTTAATTTCAATTTCAAATTCAATGTGTAGGTTTCAAAAGGGTTATTACCCTTGGTTATAGTTAAAGACCTGTGAGATGGCTTGTGCTTTTCTAAATTCTGGTACAAAAAAGCACAATTACACAAAATGCATACAATACTTTTGATTTTTGTTACAAAACTGTTTGATCTCAATTTTTGCAGCAAAAAAACTTTTTTTGTACTAAAAAATTAATTATTTCAGCTATTTTTATTAAAAACTAAGTTATTGTCTTATTGATTAATAACCCTCTTCTTCTGACGACAACCAGTCTCTCTCTCCTTCCCTCTCTCTCTCTTTCTCTCTCATCACCTGTGCCTCCTTTCTCTCATTAGTGGGGTGTATTTAGTTTTTTGCCATGTTCATCCTTTGGCAGGATTATCTGCAGTGTTACTTTTAAGCTGGTACTGACCTTTGTTCTCTTCATCTCGAGGACCAAGGTGAGGCGTGAGAACAACGCATCCCTATTGCTTCCTTTAGATGCTTGTGTTCTGTTCTTTTCCAAAGAGGATTTACTTTTTTGAGTTTTTTTTGTATTCTTTTGACGGTTTGCTGCACCCAGAAGAATGTTTCAATCTAATGTTAAGTCTTCCCTTGTTTTCTCTTGCACCTCCTCCTGCATTTGGGTTCTATCCACACTGAAAACATTACATTGTTTTTGACCAGGGAATTAAAAACAAATGCAGCAAATATAAATATATAGTTGATAGTTTATTTTGTTACTTTGACTTACTTTTTTACAACAAACTATTATTGTTTTTCAGTATTCTTAAAAATGTACTTTTGCTTGCTAAATTTTGCTACTAAAGGTTTTTGCGTGAAACTTTATTAAAGCCTGCTTTGTTCTTTGTGTATTTCTAAGTGTTTAGGTGTTGCATTCAATAACAAGTCAAAGTACTTTTACACACATACATTTTACACATAAGGGTAAATAGTGATCTCACTGTCAACTCAGTAATATAGCAGTGGAATATTTATAAAGAATCTATATGAGGATTTAAAATCTTGTCCATATGTGTCAAATGAAGCAATAATCAAATATTTGTGAAAAAAATCTCAGCCCATAATTCCTGTGATTATTTCCAGGATAATTTAACCCCAGGCTGGTTTGTTAAAAGTCAAAAAATATAAAATAGGAGCCAAATGAGCCAGTTTTTTGAACGGCTCATTAAAGTGAATGGATCCCAAAGATCCGGCTCCCTCCAAAGAGCCAGAAATCCCATCACTATTTGTTTTAACTCAATCAGGTGAAATTAAACTTAACCCTTAGAAGTTCAAGTTACCCCTTTACTACTTCATAGGTTGTTCTAATAAATAATCTTTAATCTTTTTTTTGTGGCAATGCTTGAAATTTTTTTTTGTACAACCCCCTTCTTTTTAAAATAATTTTTATAATACATTACACAATAATTAGATTATTTAATAGTAGTTTATAAACCAATGATATATGAATAATTACTTTTTTGTTTACAACAAAAATCTCAAAATTTTTATAACAAAAATCTCAAGTGTTGATACAAAATAAAAATGTATAAATCACCCAAAAATACATTAAAATCAGGTGAACAAACCTTGTACTATGTTCCAAGCACTTTTTGTGCCACTGTGCTTTTTTGTTCCTGAACATTGAAAAACACAAGCCATATCACAGCTATTGTACTCCCAAGAGATGTTCCTTCCTTTTACCATTAGATGGCATTGATCTGGAGTCTGTAAAATGTAACTCAAAGATGATTGCACATTTTCTCACATTCATATTTGAATTATCTTGCGAATTATGTGTCATAATTCTTGTAATGTTTGTTTTGATTAAAACATATCAAAGCCAATACCCTTTTGAAAAAATAAACATTATATTTGAAATAAAAATTAAACAATAGGTTGGTCATGTCATTCTTACTTAATTCAAAACAGCCGCTGTGATTGTCACATTCTAACACAAATATAGTTCACTATATAGTTAACTTGGAGATGGAGCTACCAGGAAAGAGGTCAAGAGGAAGGCCAAAGACGAGATATATGGATGTGCTGAAAGAGGACATGAAGGTAGTTGGTGCAAGAGTAGAGGATACTGAAGACAGAGTTAGGTGGAAAAGGATGATTCGCTGTGGCGACCCCTAAACTGGGAACAGCCGAAAGTAAAAGAAGATATAGTTAACTTTCAACAACCATTAAAACATTTTTAATGACAATATTTACATTTTGGCAAAAAACCTGCATTGGACTGGCGATTTGTAAAGGGTGAACCCCTGCCTTGTGTTCTATTTGTGATAGAGGTTGACAGAACCCTGTGGCCTTTACAGATAAAGCAGTTAAAGAAAATGAATGAAGTTTGTGAAACGTGGCATTCTCTTACAGTTGTGGAGGCGTGGCTCATTTTTTTACAATGCTGCCATGTATCTACTTGACATCAGGGTTTTCAAAAGTGTATACCTTCATTAGTGTAATGGTCAGGCTTACAAATACCTGACTTATTTACCTTACATCAATGCGTTGCAATCTTCAGCGATGGGCATTTCATTTTGCAGACACACTCTAGACTAGAGCTAGTTTATTACAGTGGCTTGTGCCATGTACCACAGTAATAATACAGTTGTGAATAGGCTTATAGTTAAGGCAGACCTTGATTTCTTACAATGATTTATCATGTGTAACAAACATGATTTTTTAATTGTATGAATCGTTGTTAAACCTAACAAGTTCACTAAACAGTATGCACTGGCCTCATGGAGTGCATCAATGAAGTCTAAATGTAGCAACTGTCAGATTTGATGTTAATGAAGCTCGGAAATCCAGGGATTAATCTGTAATGAGAAGGATTCGATATTGATCCCCTAAAAGCGCCTGATCCAGCAGATAGGAACACATCCACCGGACCAGGGCATGCCGTATATTGTGATGAACAAGGATGTTTTTAACCTGATATCCCTGCTTTTAGTTCACAACCGGCAACAAACACAGGTCCTCCATTCCAAGTAATTATATCTGTGTGACTCTGGGGATTAACATTTATGCTATTATCCTCACTAAACATCTCCTGTAGCTGCCATTTGAGGAGCACAGGGGAGCTGAACATCTCATGAATCCCTCTCTCGGACTGACTCATGAATAATGAGCAATTATGAGATGCTGATCCACCAGTAGAGCGCTGCTGTGATGTGATTATAGATAAAGGAGGTGACCTTCGTGTCTCTGCTCCCTTCTGCCCTCAGTTCAACCTTAATCAACACAGATCACTTCAATTTACTCAGCCTGCCATCTCTCGGAGCTACGTAGGCTGGACAGCAGTCACCCACTGCTAGTCTTTGGAAGTGGCATGCATGGAGCTTTCAAGGCGCTTCAATTTCAAAGCATACTGATTGTTTTGTTCAAAATGCTTCTGAATATTTGCTTATCACTATTTCTTTTTAAAGAATCCATTCCTGAAGAAAAGAAAAAAAGCACCTTTTTAAATGCCTCGATTTTACTGCCTGAAAGAAAAAAAAACTTCATGAAAAACAACTCTCCTGTTTTCTTTTTATCTCGAATCCCTACAGTGTTTTCTGAAGCTATCCTCAACAACGTCTAAAACGATTCTCAGATCCGCCAAGATCAGAGATTGCAGTTTGAAATCAAACTTTTCTTTTTAAAACGAATGTGTCTGTCCAGTGGGTCATGGCAGGCGAAGATGTTTGATGCTGAACTGTTTTAAGACCACTGAAATCTTATAAAAAGTTAGGGATGCTTAAAGCAAATTTCTGCATTTATTTTATAGCAAAAATACTTCAACACCCTTCGTAAAAACACCCTGTCCACCAACTCTTTCAGACCCTGTGTCCATTACAATGAACTTCATTCATCAGCTTACATACTACTATTTTAGTCAATGTATTCCACATTTACAATGAAATTATCTGGGCAAATTTTAGACAAATTGTGCATTCTAATGATTGCTCCTAAACAATGTCAGTGTTTTTTTTTTGTTGTAAATTCAATTATTGATATTTTAAAGTTAATATTTGAATATAAGTTTCATTTGAGATATTATTCACATATTATTAATTTTTGGAGAAGCCTAATCTAAATTCTAAATCTAAAATCTATCACTATTAATGAATCATATAATCATAATTATGCAATATATTATATATATATATATGTGGGTGTGTGTGTGTGTGTGTGTGTGCGTGTGTGGGCGTGTGTGTGTGTGTGTGTTAGGTTACTGTTACTTTTATTTAGTTCTGTCTCAGGGTTTTATTTTGTAGACTTTTCTTCTGTTCCGGCCCCTTCCTGTATGCTCATCCTCTTTGTCTCTTGTACCTTTTATTCTGGCCTCTTCACCGGTGTGTGTCTTCAGTCTGTGTATTTTCTAATTAGCCCTCATGTGTTCCACCTGCTCCTCATGTCTGGTTTGTTGTTCCCCTCATTTGCCCACTCCATTCTTAAGATTCGTGTTCCCTCTTTCCTGTGCAAGTTTATTATTTGATGTTCACGTATGTTTCTGGTAAGCTTGAGTTTGTGCATCATCATTTTTTTTGTTAAAATTTTCATGCAACAACAGTGGGCACACAATGATTTTTGCCCATGTGTGATTTGCTCATGACAGTCTGGACGGCTCAGTTCCGGCTCAGTTTTTTCAAATGTGACAAGGTCATTAATCACCATTCAGATGCACAAATACGAGTCACTGAGGAAGACTGTTTTCAGTGAAATGGACACAGAAAAGAACTCAGAGGCTTATATAAAGAAATAGAATGAAGTTTGTGTTGGTAAAATAACTTTGCTTCTGCCATTTTTCTGTAAACATTCAGAATGTGCTGGATTTCTTTCATCTGAATCTTATTCCTAATATTATATATTAAAAAAATAGCCTGCGATGGACTGGCTTCCAATGTGTATTGCACATTATCAATGATATGAATACAAAAAATTGGATTTCATTAAAAAAATCTGAATAGAGCATTAGAATGTAGCTAAAGAAGATAAACTATATATTATCAGTCTACTTTTCATCTGAAATCTGTAAAAACTGTTTTTGATCTCAAACAAATATTAATTTGTACTCATCATAATGCTCATGTATATTCAGCAAGTTTGTTAGTTAAGCTTCCTTTCTTCCAAACTTCCGAACAACTACCAAACAGCCTTGATTCCTTCTAAACTTCCTTCTCTTCAATCTTCACTATTTACAAACTTCATTGCACTGCACCCAAGCATGGCTTGTGATATATTGTTAGGTGACAGAACCGAGGGAAGATGGGGGAAGAGGCATATGGGAAAAAAATATTTCTGATCTAGCAGCTAAAGAATACCGATAAGGCTGAAAACCAAGCATGCAGGGGATTTGTTGATCTGTATATGGATCAAGTTTAAGGACCCCTGCTGGACAGCAATGTAGTGACAGATGGCATATGGTCATGCCTGGGCCCAATTCAGGGAGAACCACATGGCTAGGGGTGAATCCACAGTGAGCCTTCTGTAGATGTCATGGGCCTAATCAACGAAACACTGAGGAAGGAGGGTGCCCACTTGATGACCCCTATGACATGCCTCACCCTCTATTTTACCAAATCTTGTCTTAAGGTTCATTGAGGGGTTCCTGGAAACCACAAACCCAGGACCCTGTACTGACCAGACTCTGACTAAAAAACTGTCAAATCTGTCAAATGAATCCCAACAGCAGAAGCCTTCCAGAGAATCAGACCCTAAGGGAATGAGGAGGGAGGCTATTCTACCTAAGAGTCGGAGGGTATGTCTTATCCATGGGGGAATTGGTGCATTGGGAACACCGTCGAGCCTTTACGAGATGTCATGGGCCTCATTAACAAAACATTGAGGAGGGAGGGTGCCCACTTGATGACCTCTATGACATGCCTTACCGTCTATTTAACCAACACCAGACATAGTCTTAAGGTTCATTGAGGAATTCCAGGAAAACACCTGCAATGACCCAAGAAAATCGGTCAAATGAATCCCAGCAGCAAGAATACATTCACAGTTCCAGAGAATCAGACCCCCAGGGAATGAGGAGGGAGGCTTTTCTACTGAAGAGGTAGAGGGTATGGCCTACACAGGGGTTAAACTGGTGCATTGGGAACACTATTGAGTCTTCTGGAGATGCTGTGGGCATAATCAACAGAACACTGAGGAAGGCAAATCATGTAAAAAGCACTGGTTGCTGGATCTCTTTGAGACAGTTATGGCTGCAAGAAGTCATTTATTAAACATTATCCACCTGATCACTCTAATGCAATATCTCATCTATTTAAAACTCCACACCAACATCTAAAATCTTTTTACAGAAGATTAGATTTACTTAGTGTTCCTTCAAGTCGTCAATAAATCCAAAACACACCTTTCTTGCTTCCTAACTTCCTCCCTTCGATCTTCTTTCTTTTTATGCATACTTCTTATATTAAATAGACAAATAACATCACTATGTTACCAAACTGCACATAAGAACATCCGACAGAATTATCTCAGCAGTTGGATGTAATCTTTGGCCTGTATTGATTAGAAATCCCACTGTTTGTGCTAGATACACAAAAGCACAGCAGAGAACATGCTACAGTTGGGCCCCAGTGAAATTCAACATTAATAAAAACCCAAAGATCATTCCTCTTTCCAACTCTGCAGTATGAGAACAGATGAGAAGTGTGATACGTTTAAAGAGCGTGAGACCTTCCTCCGTCATGCGTCTGCTTGTGTGCCATGTCACAGATAAACTCACACCATACGTCTGCTGATAAGATGCTCACAAACAACCTGCCTTCTAGAAGCTGTCAGGAGTCTCTGATCTGATATTGCTTTCTTCTCACAATAAAAGCAACGGGAGCTCATCTGAATTCATGGAAGGGGAAAGACAGAGAAAGCAAGAACAATATTAATTTTATTGGCTTGCCTCAATGTTTCTGCACACACTTTTAAAAAGGTCACATGACATGTAACCAGGCACTGATAGCCAGTTGGCCTTTTGAAAATGCTTATTACTTAAATCAGATGTGATATTAGTGAGCTAGTCGTCTTAACACCTCGCCTCCAGCCACCGGCTCATTTCTGCTTACAATCCTCTGTCAATTAGCTGTGTGGCAGTAAAGCTAATTAAAATAAGCTAAGCGCAATGAATCACCTGCGCTGACAGCAAAGTGCCACTGGTGACGGATGCTGCAGTTTGCCGTTATCGGCTTCAGCGTGAATCATTCCAAGCTCTATACACAAGTTAGGATTTAGAGGTGCGTTTAAAGCTACTCTATCCAGCTTTAAAGTTGAGTTCCAATATCCGTTCCTCTGTGTAGATGGATATAAAGTCTTAGAATATGTGGAAAAAGAACTTCAATCTCAAGCAAAACTATTACTACTTCTGTGTAAATATTCTCAAGCCCAATTACAGTTATTTAAGAGTCTACATGGTGTAGGATATAGCGAGCTCTCAGTCTGTGAGGAACATTGTGAAGAATTGGAAGACCAGAGGCACAGTTCCAGTTAAGGCTTTAAGTGGCAGACCAAGAAAAATCTCAGATAAGCAGAGACATGGGTGTCATGTTTCACGTGAACATACATAGGAAACTAACCACGACTTGCTATTTACAGTCTGTTTACAACAGTAGTGTCCACAGCACAGTTCAATAACACAGGAAACTGCAGTATCCTCAGAGCACCAGGAACCTCTCATGTTAGTTATCCGCAGGTAAGTATAGACAAGGGAGAAGGATTCCAGGTAAGTATCCACAAGACGAAATCCATGGAGAGGTAAGTGTCAACGGGGTGCACCCAACACCAGCAGGAACCAGTAGGGTGCTAACCAGACCGTGAATTGTTCAGCGTAGTTACGGTGATAAACACTAAGGGGCAGCAGAAACAAGAAAACCTAAACTATGCTCCAAGACATATCATTGAATGAATGAATTTCATGATTTCAACCATATACAGTGCAGTACACAGTGAAACAAAACATTGTTTCCCCAGGACCAAGGTGCTACATCAAACAACATGGTAAACATTACAGCACAGAATTATCATTAAATTATCATTAAACTAAGGTATCAAAGTGCACTTGTGCAACCTTTAGTGCAGAAGAGAAAAAAAAACAGGACAAGACAAGGGACAAAAAAAACAGTCCCTTGGGGTTAGGGTAAGGGCTAGGGTTAAAGGTTAGGGGTTAGGGTAAGGGTTAGGGTTAGGGTTGCTTCTGGGAAATGGAGTCTTTATTGGAACTATGAGGGTCGTGATTGAATGATCAGGTGAGTGGAGACAGGTCATTGTAGTTAGGGTTGTGATCAGTTCAGTTACTGATAATGGAATGGTGAGAGTAGTCACAGTCAACCCACAGACCAGCTCCAAAGACCTACAACATCATCTTGCTGCAGATATTCAGTATACTTCACACAAGGAGATGCTTTATGGACGAGTCATGCGGAAAAAGCCTTTTCTCTGCACACACCACAAATTGTGTTGCTGTTGGTCTGCTAAAGCAGATTTGGACACACCAGTTTCTTTTTTGGAATAAGGTGCTGACTATAAGTGAAACTAAAATAGAGTTAAACAAGGGGCCTCATGCAGGACGGAAAAACAACACAGCATTCCAAGAAAAAACTCTTGCTACGTACAGTAATTTGGTGGTGGTTCCATCATGCTGTTGGGTTGTGTGCAGGTACTGGGAATCTTATTAAAGTTGATTTCACTCCAGAATGAGCAGATTCTGGAGAACAATGTCCTGGAATCAGTGACAAAGGTTAAGTTGTGCCAAGGATGGATCTTTCAACAAGATACAGCTTAAAACCTTCCAAGGTGTTCATGCAGACAAACAATGTACAATTTCGTACAATGTTCTGAAAGGGTCATCTCAGTCCCCAGACCTGAATAATGTTGACTATTGGTAGTGTTTTATTTAAGGCGGACTGTCCTGGCATGGAAATCCTTAAACCTAACCGAACTGATACCTTTAAAATCCAGACTTTAATTGAAGCTATAGAAACCATTTAGAGGCTGTTTGTTCTGCAAATGGAGGAAGCTCAAAATGTTGAGTTATTTTTACTTTTGTGGTGCACAAGCCTAAGATAAAAAAAAAATCTTGCACAACTTTATTTCATTCATTCATTCATTAATTCATTCATCATTGTTCCCTTTCGGGGTCTGCTGGTGATCTCCAGCTCACTTCGGGCA
This sequence comes from Danionella cerebrum, assembly GCA_007224835.1. Taxonomy (NCBI): domain Eukaryota; kingdom Metazoa; phylum Chordata; class Actinopteri; order Cypriniformes; family Danionidae; genus Danionella; species Danionella cerebrum. Next base: position 48,849 of record SRMA01025946.1, read on the forward strand.
AGAGGTTGGGCTACACTCTGGACAGTCATCAATCCATCGCAGTCACTTCTCAAATATCATTGTGTTTATCTCATATGATAAATCTCATGAAAGTTCATCTAGACAACCAAGGAATAATAAAAGAAAATCATGGACTTCTTAGGTAGTGCCCAAACATTTGCAAACCACTGTGCCTAAAATGGACCTTGTAGCCATATCTGAAATAGGGACTTTTAAATCTAACCAAAAAAATATTTTCAAACCTGGCCAGTAGCAGTACTTTGAGAAAGATCTTTCCTGTATTCTCTTCCCCCTGTCCAGTCGTGTTGCGTCGGATCTTCCCTTCTCATTCCAGTCGGCCTGTCTTTTTGTGAGCTGTTAAGGACGGTGGTTGCTCGGGACCTGAGGCTCTCTGCGGCTTCCCTTTTGGACAAGGCTTATTTTTTAATTATCAAACTGTTCAGGCTCCTGTGTCGGTGGCTGTGTTTTTGCCTTTGTTTTCCTTTCATTAAAGATTCTAATTTAATCTTGCATCTGGGTCTGCCTGTGCTTCCCCTATTGCACCTAACAGTATGCCTCATTTTATTCTATCCAGCTCCCTGGTTTTGTGGTGAGGTGATTTTAAATAACTACATTTTAACTTTTTAAGTTATTATGTGGATAAGTGGTTAAATAATACCACATCCATCATATCTTATATTAAACATATTTGTCCCATTAATCAGAATATAGTAGTTTCTAGGGTTTTCATTCATTTATTTATTTTAAAAAATAATTGGGGTGGAGCGGCACAGTGGCGCAGTGCTTCCCCCACAATCCCAAAAACATGCGGTTAGGTTAATTGAATAATCTAAATTCCCCTTAGGTGTGAATGTGTGACTGAATGTTGCCCTGCGATAGACTGGCGACCTGTCCAGGGTGCACCCCCGCTGGAGATAGGCACCGACAGACCCCCGTGACCCCAATAAAGGGACTAAGCGAGTTGGAAAATGAATGAATAAATGAGGTACTTTTAAAAACTAAAAACATAAATAATGAGGAGATGCTAGAAGATATGTAAAATTAAACTAATCTTTTTGTTTTCAGTGTAAACCGTTTTCCGTGTTAATTGAGATGTTTACTAATCATATTTAATCAAAGAAAATATGGTCACATTTTAATAATCTTGTAATTACTTGTGTTCAGTAGCAAATATAGCAGGAGTAGGCAACCCAAATGTCAAAGCTCTGCATACTTCAGCTTCAGGCTCAATGAAACACTCCAACATAGGAACTATACATTTTAATCAAAATGTAAAATATCTTACATAGAAGAGACTTTCTAGCAAAAAAATCTTTTAATTACCATTAGTTTCTTCATAGAAATTGCAATAAAAAGCATATCATTGTTTTGAAATGTTCATTATTTGGTTTTTGAGGTGTACAAAAACAGGTTGAAACACATGCAAGGTCAAAAACACTTTAATCATTATTTAATATAGATTTATTTCAACCGTATTTTTAAAGGACTTGTTGTAAAAAGTACAAAACTCCTCTTTTATGTGATGCAACCTTGCGATTATTGGTAGTTTAAACTGTCTGCTCTTATTGGAAACTGTGTGTCACATGCATCTCCTAAACAGACGTCTAACAACAAATTACACTACTGTTAATGTCGGTACACAATTCGGGCAGCCCACACAATTCGCCCTTCATTGCATGCATTTCAATGCCCTAGGGTCTAACAGCCCTCCAGTGAACTATTGCCTACCAATAATCTTACCCTAATCTCAGTCCGAACCCTAAACATTAATTTGGAACACAGTATTGCCTTTATTACACAGTATACGATGCCTTAATGACATTGTAATGCATGCAAGTGCCAGATCATGTGGGCTGTCCGGATCGTGTACATATTATTCATATATGTAAAAAGTGCATTAAAAGTAAAAAAAAAAAAACTATGACACTGTCTTATCATATGCCATATGAAGCTGTCACAATGCAGGGAACAAACAGTGGACACGTGAGGGAGAACTAGGAATCACAGTGGACACAAGACCACTGTAAAAGGCGAGGAACATGGTGGGAGGTCAGCAGTCGGTCCGACGTGCCCTAATACATAAACAAAACTGCGGGAGGAAGTCCTGGAAGGGTATAAAAACTAGAAAAAGAACTTGTTTCAGTGTCTCTTTAGTCTAAATGCATACGTTCAAAATATATGTTCCTTTATGTTACACACTGCATGAAAGGTAATTTTTAAAAAAGTGATATCTTTAATACATTATCTTAAAAACCAAACATTATTCAAAGCACAAATCCTCAGTGTTTTTCCGGCTGAGTCAGTCATCTAGCCACTAGCAGTGTCAAGATCATGGTTCCAAACCCCAGTCACTTTGGAAGAAAGCATCTGCCAAACACATAAAATATGGTTCATTCTGATAGATTTAAATGATCTACTTCAGTAACAGTTTGATTTGTACCTTTTGACTCAAGAACATTTGCACCTCGGTACAATAAAGATCAATATTTGGCTTCAGTAAATTACTATATGAAGGCTTTACACCATCTTTATTTAGGGAACAAATCCTCACAGTGTATCAAATCTTCTGCTGAAGATCCATCATGCCCCCCAGAGTGAAGTAATTACCACATCTCCGCCAGTGCTGCTGACATATGCCCAAAGCACAAGACCGCATTCATCTAAATGCCCATCACAAAAGGAAATGATTGGTCATTCCTAAAAGGAGACCAGACAAATGGCATCATATCTCAACAACCTCAAGGGGATATCCTCCCTCAATATATTGCACGGTATGACAAATCTTTCAGATGAGAGCAGTCATGACCATGTAAAAATAAATAGTTGAAAAGAAGATGCAAATATTATGTAAATATGTAAATTTACCAATTTTTCAATCAATGGAAATCATAGACATTAAGTGTAAAAAAAAACAAATAAATACTTTACTATTCTAGTATAGTTATGCTAAAACTCTGTACATAAGATAACCACATCATAAAGCTAACCAAAGTGCTGCACATCCAGGGTTCCAGATAACATATAACAAACATACAAATTAAAAATTTGCAAATTAAAGCTTTGTTTCAATTGAAGAGGCATATCTGATAACAGCTGGGGAGTGGCTGTCAACAGTGCTAGTTTGGACCCTGAGATGAGGATCGAGCAGGAAAGTACTCAGGCACAATGGAAATAGGGAGTGGAGCTGACCCAGTGTTATGGGGGGGGGGGATGGTAAAGTGGTCATTTTTATAAGCACATAATAAAAAAAAACATAGCTCCAGTGTTCAGAACAAGTTGCAGCGAGGAGGGGGAGGAGACCAGAAGAGGGCAGAGAGGGAGACCGCACCAGGCGCAGCGGAGCCACCCCCCCAGCCACAACCCGGCCCCGCACCCACCACGACCAGCAGCCTCAGATCCCTCCCCCCCTCCCCCAGTCATCCATCCATTCATCAATCATTCCATCCATACGCCCATTCATACTCGAAGGGCGGTCAGTCACCGCCCAGTGGACCCGCGCCCACCCGGGGATCCCACGAGCCCGCGCTGACGGAGGGCATATACCCACCCCGGACGGAAGACAGAGACGGCCGCCCACCCACTGCCCATCATCTGCCCCCCGTTGGAGTGTAGTGTATGTGTTTGTGTATATGTTGAAGAGATAAGTTGCATTAAAACTGGGGAGTGATGTCCTGGAGCGTCACCGTTGGTTGACAGCTGACGCCCAGGCACCACCCCCCATTCCCTGCGTGTCTAATATGTATGTAAAATAAGAGGGCCGTCAACTCCGCCCTAGAATTTTGGGGGGGCCACAAATCTGCAGCCCCACCCATCAGATGTGGACGGAGAGACTAGCCCTCCAATCCTAAATGTAGTGTGTCCTTGCAAGTGATATTTGGGGCACCGGGGAGAGACCGGCTCCCGAAGCGAGTCAGTGCCAGATGTTTTTGATCCCCTGATCACTCCAGGAGGCAGGCCCCTCTCCAGTGCCCTGGAGATGTTGAGTGTCTAACTGAATTAAAACTGGGGGTCCCCTGGCCTGGAGTATGCCGGGCGCGGCTGATCCGTGATAGGCCGACCCCCCCCAATCCCCCACAGAGACTGAGACCCCCGGGATCCTATGTGTGGGGGTGGAGGAAATGTACCACGCCGACGAGCCGACCGCCCCCCACCTAGGGGTGGCACTGCCCCCCGCCCCGGGGGACACGGTAGAGTCACCAAGGGGGGGACGCAGGAAACCAGGCGGCAGCTGCCCCCCTTTCGGATCCCATCCATACTCATTCGTTCACACTCATCCACCCACCCCTATGCCCACACATACACACGCATTTACCCAAACACACCCCCCTCTACATGCACACTCACACACACACGCACACACACGCACACACACACACCCATACAAGTCCAAGAACTGCTGGTCGCGTGTGCACAGAGTCAGCAGTACCTGAGTAGGAGACCCCGCCACACCCAGCACAGACAACCCCCACAGCCCCCAACCGGTCCCCGAGCCACCACCCACCACCACACCCCCAACCCCCACCCGGCGGGCCCCGGCCGCAGCACGGGCGCGGACAGGCCCACCACCAGGTGGCCGCAAAGGCAGCGGCAC
>SRMA01025948.1:0-13587 GCA_007224835.1 Danionella cerebrum
TCTCACTGAAAGGCCACAGTGCTACCTACTGCACCACACAAGAAAATAGTTTAAGAATTTTAATTCAACCACAGCAACTTATCAGAATGAAAAATCCTTCAGGTTTTTTAGTAGTCTATGATCAATAACTGCAGAATTCAATGGCACTATTCAATTATTGGCTATTTAACTGTCAAAAATCTTTGTAATTATGCTAAAATAAGCATAACTAAACAAAAATCAATGATGGCACCTATCGCAGGGAACAATGAGCAGAATCAATGCAAGGTTTATCACACCCCTAATTGTTGTCCTGGGCTTTTTGCAACACTTTAGACTATTTGAGAGTGTGATGCGAATTTGTTTTTTTATGAGAGAACATGATTTGAAGCATTTGTGCCAGGTCAGCATGATGAGAGCATGATTTTTCTGTGCAACTATCCAGAATATAGATAATGAAAACATGAAAGATTTGTTATTTGATGATTTTCCATTAAGAAAGATTGTTTTCTTTATTTTTTTTCTCAATCCTGGCCGTGGTAGACTCGTCTTTCCAAACAGACACCATCAACATTTTTTAACTAAAAATCGTTAATCATATTTTTTTACTCATTTGGTTTCGATTAGTTGGATTTCTTTCTGGTTTGGTAATATGAAGTAGATTTTCCTGTTATTAAACCAGTGAGCTGACCTCTAACTGACCTTTGTGTGTCTGACTTCATGTCTACACATGAGTTAAAGGGGGAGAAACACCTGGTGATCTAATTTGTTTCGCTCCTTATTGCTCTGCTCTCTTACTTGGTTGTCGGAGGAGGTTTCATAGACTTAATTGATAGTCATTAATAAGACAAAAATGTACATATTTTCCATAAAAGTTTTGTTTTTAAACCCTTTAGTCGTGAGAATATGTCATGATGTGCTTTACTGTTTTTACCCATGAACAAATTTGCCATAAGATTTGAGGCATGATTCAGCCTTCATGACATTATTTATAAAATAAATGCTCTTAATAGTTGAGTGCGATTTAATAGGAGCCCGGAGCTTTGGGAATGTAGAGAACTAATGGAACGCTGGGAACTTTAAGCTTCCCTCTTCATATGCTGGCTGCTGTATGTAGAACCTGTCATTTTGACAAAACTGAGCCGTCTCCAGCATAATCAGATGAAACCTCCTCAGCATACAAACTTAAACAGTCAACTGAGGGTAAAAAGATTATCTGACACTGAAACTAAATAAGGCTTTAAACCAAAAAGTTTAGTGGCATTTTTAGTTATTAGCAACTCATAAACTATTAAAATGTCCCAGATTCACGTAAGATTGAAAGTTCAGGTATTCTGAATGTAACATGTGCAGTTGAATAAATTATGATGTATAAATGTCTAGGCTTGGTTGTACACCAAAATGACATTAAACCACAGCAGGGGGAATATCGTGTTCATTTAATTCAGAAAATAAAATTTGACTTAAAAATGCTCAGGCCATAGATGTTGTAAAATCAGGGAATGTGAGAGGGCTTTTTCATTGGAGTGTGAACGCATAGGTCAAAGTCTGTAATGCTTTCATGCCTGTCAGACAGTTGAAGTGTAGATCAGAGGAGACATCATGACACATCAGCCTGCGCTGATTGGCCTGATGATGAGAAGAGATGCAGGCCGTGACTGATGCAGCCTCGAATTTCTGCAAATGAGCCAGTTTGAGGCTATAGACACAAAAAGGGGATGATCCAGCATAGAAATTGGATTTGAACTGGATTTCATTAGAGCTGTTTGACATCTCACTGAGCAGAACCACTGATTTACTTAGTGTATGCATCGTGTCCTATACACATTTTTGAGTCATTGTATGCATCGTAATTCTTGACACATGCACAGTTCTCTCAGTTTCTCACCCCCACTCCATTGGTTAAATTAACAAAGATCACTTTGTTTTAAAACAGCAACTTTTATAAACAATACATAAGTACATCTAAATAATAAATTAAATACGTCAAACTTAATTATTAAACCAATTGTATTCGGAATTCAAAATTTTTTTGTGCTGTCAACCGAATCGCACAATTTTTGCAATTAAAAGACAAAATATTGGATATGTGAATAATCAATGTAAACTTAGGACAAAGAAACTATTGAAAATTAAAAATCCAATTCTTAATTTTTTGTTTAACGTGTAGCACAGATTTTCTCATGTAAACAACATACCTGCAATAAACCATCAATATCTCCAAATTAACTGTTGGCTTGAGAGCCATTTTTATCATAGTTTTTTAATCACAAAAACAAATAATATAAACACAAAAGGAAACATAAAATACCCTTGTAGGGAAAACCTGAATAACATAAGACCTCTTCAAAGGAGGAGGAATAAACTAAATGACCAGGCCTTGTTCACAAACTCACTATAGTCACACTGAAAATTGGCGTTGTGGGTAAACAGAATTAGCGATCATGTGACAGAACTCCGATCACGTGACCAAGGCGGAAGTAAGTACATGGGGAAAACTTTGATATTGGTGAAAATGCAGAAAATAAAGGCATTACTATAACAGACTGTGACAAAAAAACTCCCATACTTCTTTGGACGTTGAACACACAGACATACACAAAAACAAACTGCAACCTAGTCAATTGCATTTATTCTTTGAATGTGTTAAATATTTAAAATTAATCTTTAACACACTGATTTTAAAAGCACTATTTTATTAATGATGAGACATGCTCAAAGGCATTAAATATGAAGTCTTGCATTGTGGGTGCAGTTGTGTTCTTGTGTTAATACTTCTACTTCCTTGGATCATAATCATGATATTTATAGCTTCAGTCTATAGTGAAAAACATATGCTCTTGGCCCTGCCACAAAAGACATTTAAATAATGATTCCAATTACTTTTGGAAATGCAATATCCAGAGGTGAAATTATTGCATGGTGTAAAGGTCCACAAATGGAAGTGTGAATAAGTGGTGTATTCTGAGAAATCTTAATGGCCACCCCATGCGCTTCTTCCAGTTGTGTAATTTTAAAAACATATTGTTCAGTGGTGTACGGTGGGTGTTACACAATGTAAAGCCCAGCAACAGACATATCGACTGAGAGCTCATTGACACCGGCTCACTTCACTTTGCCCTAGAGAGAAGCTTTCAGGCTTGAATTTTAGCAGCACACAAAGGGCATAGCAGAGGGCAAGCTTAAACATATACATTACCTTTACACTGTCTTGCTGTTGACTTTGTAACAAGACATCCTGTTCAGGAACAACAGGAAACTCCGACCACAGAAAGCACAGGTTTATGCAAATTGAGAGAGGTAGTTTGTGCATTGGTCACGACTTAAGCAATGTGCAGTCCAAAAGAGACCTCATCGCCCAGAAACTAGCGGAGCATTGCTTGCGGGTATACCGCTGATTAGTAGCTTATCATTGAGTAGTTGGTGAGTAATGTGACTTATGTAATAAACAACAATTCTGCAATTTCCATATATAAAATTGTAATTGTACATCTATATAAAAGCCCTGCTATCAAATTATGTGCATTATCAGTCATGAACGAGGAACACCATGTGCTTTTTTGCATTGCGGCTTTGTATATGCGCCCAAAGCGGTTCATGAAATAAACCTATCACAGTCAACATGGCGAATTACATGGAAAATACTATCCTCTTGTTGGATGCTGCTTCTCATTAGCATAAAGTTATACATTTTAAAACTTACGTCGATTAACGCTGACAACGCCCACAAGCCGACATCAGCGGTTGCTCAAGATCTTGTCGCCGACAGTCGCCAGTCTCTCCGTAGCTGCTTGTCTCTTTTGTTCTGCACGCAGCTTAATGCTTCAAGTTTCATAATCAAGAAGCAGTTCACCATAATTCTAGTCACTAACATTTCCTCTTGTGGTTTGTTTTGAATTGTCTCTGCCCGGGGCACTCAATAGGCGGTCCTTATCCTCACCCTGACACTGTTGAATTTGGATCGACGTCAAAACTAACATGCTAATTTAATCATAATCTAAATTCGTTTTCAATGGAGCACGCAACTGTGATTCCGCGACATACTTCTTTGCGGATTGTTTTAGCTGCGTCATCTATGTCCAATCACAGCAGCTGTATTCTCACAGAACCGGATCTTCCCAGAGGAGGGCTGATGTTTATTGCAGGTTTATTTAGTGAAGACTGTCCATAGGTCAGTTTGACCGACTTGTCAAACAACCAATCGCTGTTCGTTTTGCCGCACAAGAATGTCATCACAATCTGGTTGACATACAAATTCATTCGGCTAACAGGTCAAAACGATTCTTTTTGACGCCAAAAACTGCCTTAAACAAATCTCCTGGATGTCTTTCAAGGAGGGTAGGCCGTGAACTTTACATACTTTTGTGAGTCCAATGTTAAGATGTTCTTCGTAAACGCTTATTTTCAGTACACACAATCGTACGCGTACAGCTGCACTTTGTTTCCCGGCAGAACGAAAACAGTCGCTTCTCCCAGAAATTCGGTTAATGTAAACCAATCATATTGCGACTTCAGGATTCTCAGAGTGTTGCCTGAAAATTGTTCCAAATGCAGGTTTGCTTCACATATACAAAAAAAAACACTCCTTCGGCATTGAACAATGACGCCAAAGTGAACGGCCCCTAAGAAGCTGTGAATAAGAAGCTAGATTTTTACAGAACAACAAAAGTGCTAACTGGCCAGAGGTGAAAATGACGAACCAGAGTATGATGCAGGATCATATGAATTGATCTTTACCCACAACAGAGTTTAAAAATTGAGTATATAACATTTTAACAATTGAAATACAAACCATTGATAATACAGTGAACCCTCGTTTATCATGGTAGATAGGTTCCAGAACTAGCCGCGATAGCTGAAAATCCGCGAAGGAGGGACACCATATTTACAGTATTTATTTAACAGGTTATCAGTATTCAGACTTTTAAACAGTGAAAACACCAATCACAGGCGAAAGTACTGCATCTAATTAGCGTTTCATGTTCAGTTTAATTTCATTAGTACTGTAATGAATTATCGTATGAATTTTTGTTTAATTTCAGTTTGTACTGAATTATATGTCATAATGCAATGAACAAAAAGTACTAGCAGATAATAACTCTTAATGATTAATGAAATATTTGGGGGTCTCCATATATCGCGACTATGTTTGAAATTTCTGGAAAATCTGCTATAAATTTTCTCTTATAAAATACATACGTAATGGAAAAAATCTGCAAAGTTGTGAATCCGCAATAGTCGAACTGCGTAGTAGCGAGGGTTCACTCTATACAGGTTATAACATAATACACATTATAACATAATACATAATATAAGAGGTTATAACATTAGTAAGAGGTTAAGTTACAGATGTTTTGCACTTTATCCTCTCCAGTGCTCTAGTAACATAACAACTCAGATTCTCAAAACATATTTTTTTTGTGTATTAAATCCATATTTTCTCTTGTGCATATGCATATGCATTTACCAGCAACGACCCTGCCTCTGTCTGGAGGGGCCTAAGGCAGCTAAGTAGCAGCAAACCAAAGCCTTCTCAAGGCGTGAACGATCCAAATCTGTGTGAAAGACTGAACCAACACTACCACAGATTTGAATGCAAATCAGCCACGGACACCTCTGCTCCCCATCACAACACTAAGCCCACTCCATCAAAGATCCACACTGACCCTCCCCCCACCCCCCCTGCCCTGAAGATTGATGAACAGGATGTGGCGAAGCGGTTCAGAAGACTAAACCCACGTAAGGCACCCGGACCCGACGGCGTGTTACCTGCAACCCTTCGACACTGTGCGGCAGAGCTGGCTCATGTCTTCACAGACATTTTTAACACCTCCCTGGAGTCATGCCATGTGCCATCCTGTTTTAAGTCCTCCACTATAGTCCCGGTCCCCAAAAAAGCTCGGATCACAGGACTAAATGACTACAGACCAGTGGCATTGACGCCTGTAGTCATGAAATCCTTTGAACACCTAGTCCTGCCCCACCTCAAGACCATCACCGCCCCCCTCCTGGACCCATTGCAGTTTGCCTACAGAGCCAACAGATCTGTAGACGACGCTGTCAACCTAGCCCTCCACTACACCCTGCAGCATCTGGATTCCCCGGGAACCTACGCCAGGATCCTGTTTGTGGACTTCAGCTCTGCTTTCAACACCATCCACCCAGGCCTACTCCAGGACAAGCTTTACCAGCTCAACGTGCCCGACTCCCTCTGCAGGTGGATCACAGACTTCCTGACGGATAGAAGGCAGCACATACGGCTGGGGAAGTCTGTCTCGGACACTCTGACAATCAGCACTGGAACCCCTCAGGGCTGTGTACTTTCCCCCTGGCTCTTCTCCCTGTATACCAACACCTGCACCTCCAGTCATCAGTCCGTGAAACTCATCAAGTTCGCAGACGACACCACCCTCATCGGGCTCATTTCGGAGGGTGATGAGTCTGCTTACAGGCAGGAGGTAGACAGACTGGTGACCTGGTGCATCAGCAACCACCTGGAGCTAAACGCCCAGAAGACAGTGGAGATGATCTTGGACTTCAGGAAAGTCACAGCCCCTCCGTCCCCCCTCCCTCTGGCAGACCCTCCTGACTACCCCATCACCATAGTGGACTCCTTCCGCTTCCTGGGCACCACCATCACCCAAGACCTCAGGTGGGAGCCGACCATCAGCTCCCTTATCAAGAAGGCCCAGCAGAGGATGTTCTTCCTGCGGCAACTGAGGAAGCTCAGGCTGCCGACCAAGATGCTGGTGCAGTTCTACACGGCCACCATCGAGTCCATCCTCATCTCCTCCATCACCGTGTGGTTTGCTGGTGCCACCTCCAGGGACAAATTAAGACTGCAGCGTATTGTACGTGCCGCTGAGAAGGTGATTGGCTATAAGCTCCCATCTCTCCACGACCTGTACGTCTCCAGGGCCCGAGGACGCGCAGGTCGGATCACAGCTGACTCTTCCCACCCTGGACACAGACTATTTGAGCCTCTCCCCTCAGGCAGGAGACTACGGTCCATCCGGACCAGAACCTCCCGACACAGGAACAGCTTTTTCCCCTTCCGCCATAAGACTCTTGAACACCAAATGACCACAAACCCATGGACAACACTTGCTATTTGCACTATTTTCTTTGCACTATCTGCACAATCCCCACCATTGTCCCAATGTACAAAGCATAGTTATCTGTATAGTTTTTTATTGTTTATTGTATTTTTTTTCTCTTTTTTTAAATATATTGTATTCTATTTCTTTTATTTTACTTACATATACTTCACTTTATTATTTATTATTTAGTACGTGTTTTGCACCATCACCAAAAAAAATTCCTAGTCCTTGGAACTTGTTTCGCTGACCATGGCAATAAAAACGATTCTGATTCTGATTCTGATTCTGATTCTGATTCTGTATAATATAAAATAATAGATATTTAGATATGTATACACATATCAGTTTATACTGTTTTTCTATTTTTAATTTCTACGCAACTCTATAATTTACTGCACTGTCTGCCTGGAGCTTGTTCAAAAAAAGATGTTCACTCACCTAGGCACAATAAACTGATTTTGATATTCAGAATAGATTCTGCTGGTAGGATAAACAGATAAACCTAGCTGTTTACACTCAACAACAGAACAACCTTTAAATTCTTGTGGGCATCTAGACTTTGGTATCCGGTGAAGGTAGCTGGATCTCTCTTTTTGACTGATAGCCTTATCAAGAGTAGATGTAGCTGTATGTACATCACGTCGCTACTGAGGAGGGACCATGTGTATCTGTGACTTCGGTCACTTTGTTACTGGCTGTGATAAAAGCAGTTTTGACCCCTTGAAACAATCTCAGCTGTGATGTTTATTTATTAAGGAATTATTATTTCATGACCAATTCAATTGAGCAAATATTAAATGCACTAATGTTCTTCAAAGCCCTGATCATTAGTCAATAAAGATGAAAACAGACAGTTACCATTTTATTTTATCTGGTGTTTTTTTTGTTGCATCAGGGTTGTCTTGGTTTGTCCCGGTTTAACATTTCTAGACTCACCACTTACACCAGTTTACTTTCATTAAAAAGTCACCTTTTCATTAAAAAGTCACCAGTTTTATATAGTTTTTAACCCTTAGAAGTCTCTGCATGCACTGCCAGTCAAAGCATCTGTTTTGAATTAAGTAAGAAAGATGCAACCTAGCTATTGTTTTTCTATTTTGATAAATAATCTGCAAAGTAAATCAAATTAAAATGTAAGAAAACATGTGATCGTCTTTCACCCCTAATGGTGCAATCAGTGCCATCTAGTGGTGAAAAGAAGGGACAACCCTTGGAAGTACAAGACCTGTGACATGGCTTGTTTTTCTAGCACCTAAAAAGGCTAATGGAACAGTGTATAAGGTTTAGGAGAGTTTTGCCTGTTTTTTGTAAATAAAATTTTCACATTATTTTCACATTGTCTTTGATTTTTGGGAGCATTTTTTATTTTGTCTCAAAACTTATTATTTTTGTTCTAAAACATAACAACTGTTTGTTCTCAATTTTTGAGACAAAATTTACTACTTGGCATTGTACTTTAAGTACAATTTAAAGATTGTTGTGGAATTGTTGTGTATTGTAATGTAAAAATATTTGTAAAAAAAGAAGTTGAGGTTGTACTAAAAATGAGATCAAGCGTTGCCACAAAACAAGTAATTTATTAAGGTTTTAGGGGTAACTTAGCGCATTTTGTACAGTAGTAAAGAAACGCTCAAAAAGACCCTGCACTTCTAAGGGTTAAAATACATTAAATTATCTCACTTCATCTTTTATCTGGCTTCTGTAGGACTTTAACTTACACTGTAAATGTTAATGAGCCGTGTTATCTTTAGGATGTAATAAACACCATAATTTGTCAGTCTGGGCCAAACAACCATTGCCATATCAAAAAGAGAAAGTAGAATACTTTATTTTACATGTGTGTGCTCTATTTCAGGATTTAGAGAGACTCTCTGGATCTGTTTATTTTTCGAAGTCTTGGCAATGGGCTTTTGACATCAGGCACCTGTTCAGTGTGCACAGTTTGACTCCATACACTGCTTTCCTGAGCGACGAGGTCCTCTGTTTTTTATTGTGATCCTGTGTCAGGGGAAATGAAACATTAAAACAATTTCCTGAAGGGTAGAGAGACCATAGCAGTGGTCTCTCATTTAAATTAGCAGCAGTGAAAGTAAGTGGTGGTCCTCCTAAGGCGTTCTTAAGAACACTCCTCGACCTTGATCCAAACCTGTCTAAAACCTGATTTCTTGAGCCCCGTCCTGCTTTACTTCAAAGAACACCTGCCCCGGGACACTTCAGAGAAATTAAAACAAGCCCCCTGATGAATACAACCGGACATTGATCTGCTAACCTTGGGGTATTGATTCTGTTTAAAAGGGCAACAGGTATTTTTGGAGGTAGAGTTATATTAAATGCTCAGGTCTGTCTTTCATGCTTGATTGGTTCACGAAGGTGAGCTTCAAGGCAACATTAATATTCTGTCATTTTACTCCCCCTCCAGTTTCTCTGAACTCATAACTTTTTTTATTGTGAAGTTTGCTGTTTTCAGTTCACTGCATGACATCCTCTCTACCTTTTCTTTTTTTCAAGAAACGCATTGATGACCAGGCCTTTTACTGTGTGCATGTAAATATAGAAACTCACTCCCCAATGAGATAAGATAGCAAAACAAACATAAGCAATATTTATGCTTTTGTTTTATTTCAGCTTTCTTTATAATTATTATTATTCACTATTTTAGTACTAGAAGTAGTAGTGCTCCCTTGTATTAACTGGGAGTCTGTTAAGTAGGTTTCTCATTTACAATATGCATTAAAAAGGTTGACTAATAAGCCAGAAAAGCTTTTTTTTTTACTCCAAATATCATCCCTGAAATGTCCTTATATTCTAATTTCCTTGTATTAGCATGATATTTAAACCAATTACCACTAACAAAACTGTTTTTTGTCACAAATGTGAACGTCAGGCCAAATGATTTTAGTGCCACTCTTGACCTTTTTTTGTTTGGAAAAAAATATAAAACAAAAGAAAATCCAAGTCGAAATCTTTGTATAATCACACCATCTTTGGTAGCATTTTACTATATCTTGTAAAATATAGTACAAGCAACATGTAAATATAGTTAGTGACACACAGACTTGTGTAATTTGTCAACCACCCAAACACACACAAAAAATGGACGTGGCAGTTTTATCAAAATGTAATTTTGTCTAATGAATTAGAAGTAAATTACATTACTTCTTTTATGTGGATATAACTGGTTTAAACCAGTTCCAGCTCATTAGTAATGCATGATGATGGTGTCCCATGTGTTGTGGCGACATGTTTTCAAATGCTTTTCTCAAGATAATGTCTAGTATTCTTTGATAAAAAAATACATAAATCATTAAAGTCCAAATAGACTACTTAGACATAGTCTAAATAGTCCTCACCAGTTCTGAGGACTTGCGTTGCATTTCTTGGTCTGAGTGCCATATTAATGTCACTTGTAATCTGAAGTTGTCCAGAAGTTTTCCATGGGCAATCCCCGAAACGCACACCAAATAAACAACTGTCTAGAGAAGGAAACCGTCCCTCTGCCTTTTAAAGGATGTTCTATGTCTATTGTCCTACCTCTGACAGTTCATCAGCTTAAAATGCATTTGTAGTTATATCCTTTATGTAGGATATTTATTGTAGGAGGGATTACAGGAGTACTACATTCTCCAACGTATTCAATTTGTTAATGATATTTTGATATTTAACAATACAAATAGTTACTTCCAGAAAAATATAATGTTCTTCCTAGAAAAAATTGGAAAATGTATTACACTTGTTTATAAATACCTTCAACATGTGAGTCATTAAAGTGGTAGTGGATGAGTTTATAGCCTAAAATCCTACAAGACCAAAGGTTTCTATATACAGCTTGGCAAAGATTTCCATATGTAAAGTCAAAGTTGTAAACATCCGTATCTCAGGTTAAAGTCTCTGAGCAAGTATACGCTGTGGCCACAGTGTGCCAGGTAGAGTCAGACTGAAAGAATGCTGCTTATGAGGGATGTGTCTGTCTGAGCTCCATCAAAGCAAATACTCCTCCTTCAAAAGCCATTTCCAGGGTTATTCATCAACCTGTGCGCATTCATCCAACCGAGCTTTCACCAGAATTCAGCACATCATATTTCATTCGATCTCCACATGCATTTAAATCAGACCGTCAGGTTTTATCTACATTTTGGAATTATGTGCATGCATTCTACTTGTTGGGCTTCTTTGTTTACCATGTTTCCGCTGTTACTGCGATCAACCCACTTTCGATCAATCATTACCCTTTGCTTTTATGCTCCCTGTTTCTTTAGCTCCTTTTTCTGTTCTACTCTAAACGACTCCTTTTGCTTTTCTACTCCAGGGCACTAGAAAAGAGCGTGACAATACTAATATGCCACATAAGATGTTATCATTCCATTTAATGGCCATTTTATCATTATCAACTAAATTGATGTGGTTCAGTCCACTCTTATCACTGGCAGCCCTGAGTAGGTGCTGTAGGTTTTGTCTTCCATACATTTGACTAAAGGATAAATGTTCTGATCAAGAAAACTGTTATTTTTAAATATATTCAACTTGTGCATGTTTATTGTGCCGTAAAACTTTTAATATACATTTAACTTAAAAGAATCTTATTTTGTTCAGAATATTTTGTGCAGTTTTTAAAGTCTTTATTCCTTGCCGAGTTACTTCATAAATGTAATTAAATTTATTATTACTGACTACCCAAAAAAAATTATCATTGATTGATTTTGATTTCTACCAAGCTTTTCTTTTCTTTTTAAAAATATTATTAATATTAATAATATTAAAAAAACTACAGAACAGCTTTGTAGAAATCAAAATCATACAATGTACAATTCTTCAAATATACTATAGGCAGTCTTTTTGGCTTAAAAAAATTACCGGTATATTTCACAATTTTTTTTTCTCTAAATTGTTAAAGTACAAATTTAACATTTGAAAAGTGAAAATTCTTATTTGAACTCAGGTGTTTGAACAAATTTGATGTTGAGTTTTTCACAGTCGACAACATTTTCATCCCTAGTCCACAAAAATGACAATGCACAATGTTTTTTCCTCTAACAGAAAGCTCAAAGTAATAATGGTATTTACATCTAACGTTACTAAATGCATACTTTCTCCATCCCAAGTTTGTTTTTGTTAGTAGCATATCCAGTAAGGGTACCCAGATCACTAAATGACGTTACGTGATACACTCCCATCACCCGTGTGCGACTGAAAGCCAAGCATCTACCTCAGACTGGCACTGAAAAAGTTGATTTAGGCATTGAATTATAAATGTGCCCTTTCTCTCTGCAACACTGTAACTTTAACTATAATCTAATTTCTATTTTTACAACTATAACTCATTTAATTACTGTGTTTAAAAAAAAAGTAATCTAATTACAGTGACTAATGTGTTACTGCCCAATACTGTTTCTTGCTGCCAATATTTAAACCATACCTGTTTATTGTAAAGTTAGTAATAGTTTGTTTGTTATAGTTTTATGTTATAGTGTGTAAATATTTCATAAAATGTATTTTTAATATATACCATTGTTTTCCTCCTTACATTGTCCTCCCTCGCTAAGGATGATGTTGGTAATTAATTTAGTGTGTTCCATGTTTAAAGCATGTTTTCTGTATTATATTACAGAGAATTTTTTGCCATGAATGAACTTTATTCAGTATTTCATGCTGATCTCCTACAATAATCAAACACTCTAATTCTATAAGAATGTATAACCCATGGAAATAAAAACTTTGAATTACACATTAATTAACATGAATTTATAATAGTTACTTTCCCCATTGAGGTCAGAATGTTTGTGCAAAATTCCCTGGATTGTAAGTAGAAAAGACTAATTAGATATAAATAATGCAAATACAAGTGTTTTTTTCTCTCTGTTTGCAGCTTGTTTTCTACACAGTGATGAAGACCCTGTACACACTGGGACACAGTCTGTCTCTCATCGCTCTCATCACCGGCAGCACAATCCTCTGTCTCTTCAGGTTGGAAATGGAGTCTTAAATTGCTCCAGTCCTTGTGTCTGCTTTGTATTACGCTACACTTTGTATGGATGGATGAGCCTGCCTTAGTAATTGTAATCATTGAGGAGTAGAATTTGGCAGGCTTCTGAACATCTATATTTAAACTCTGTGACACCGAGGATAAACATTTTTCTTGGCACATTAGTTTTAACCTGATAGTGTTTATGTTGCTGGAATGACATTAGTAATTTAAAGAGTTGTCTGGATGTGATAAACTGGAAAGCTCTCCAGATGAATTGTACAGCTTTTCTCACAAACAAACCAAAAGTACAATATAAAATAAAAGCTTATTTACCGTTTTCCTTCTATAGAAAACTCCACTGCACCAGGAACTACATTCATCTGAACCTGTTCTTCTCCTTCATACTGAGAGCCATCGCTGTGCTCGTCAAAGATGCCATACTGTTTTCCCACGAAAACGTTGAATGTACCAAACAGCCGTCACTGGTGAGTGAACATGTTCATTATTTATGTATATATATATATATATATATATATATATATATAT
>SRMA01025948.1:16609-30767 GCA_007224835.1 Danionella cerebrum
TCTCAATGACTGAAACTCTTCTTTACTAAACTCAAACTCAAATCATCTCTCAACGGTACATCTCACACATGTACATACGAGATAACAAACGTAAGTAACATGCTCTGCAATTGGGTAGTGTTGCTAACCAGGTAAGAGTGCATAAGGATCATATCTTAACACCATGCAACCCGAATTGTCACTTAAATAAGCTATAAATAATGAGTTATTTAACATTAAGGAGAAGTTACATTTATTTTACATTAAAATAATTATTAATTAATTATTAAATAATTATTATTTTACATCTGGGGTGCCCAGATTCTTTTAAAGGTTTAAAGGGGGGCTCGACTAAAAAAGTTTGAGAACCACTGTATTATTACTAATGTGGGGGCAATCTTACTAACTATTATTAGTAATGTAGTGACAATGTTACTGGCTATTATTAGTAATGTAGTGACAATGTTACTGGCTGTTATTAGTTATGTAGTGACAATGTTACTGGCTATTATTAGTAATGTAGTGACAATGTTACTGGCTATTATTAGTAATGCAGTGACAATGTTACTGGCTATTATTAATAATGTAGTGACAATGTTACTGGCTATTATTAGTAATGTAGTGACAATGTTACTAGCTATTATTAGTAATGTAGTGACAATGTTACCAGCTATTATTAGTAATGTAGTGACAATGTTACTGGCTATTATTAGTAATGTAGTGACAATGTTACTGGCTATTATTAGTAATGTAGTGACAATGTTAATAGCTATTATTAGTAATGTAGTGACAATGTTACTGGCTATTATTAGTAATGTAGTGACAATGTTACTGGCTATTATTAGTAATGTAGTGACAATGTTACTGGCTATTATTAGTAATGTAGTGACAATGTTAATGGCTATTATTAGTAATGTAGTGACAATGTTACTGGCTATTATTAGTAATGTAGTGACAATGTTACTGGCTATTATTAGCAACGTAGTGACAATGTTACTGGCTATTATTAGTAATGTAGTGACAATGTTACTGGTTATTATTATTAATGTAGTGACAATGTTACTGGCTATTATTAGTAATGTGGTGACAATGTTACTGGCCATTATTAGTAATGTAGTGACAATGTTACTGGCCATTATTAGTAATGTAGTGACAATGTTACTGGCTATTATTAGTAATGTAGTGACAATGTTACTGGCTATTATTAGTAATGTAGTGACAATGTTACTGGCTATTATTAGTAATGTAGTGACAATGTCACTAGCTATTATTAGTAATGTAGTGACAATGTTACTAGCTATTATTAGTAATGTAGTGATTATGTTACTAGCTATTATTAGTAATGTAGTGACAATGTTACTGGCTATTATTAGTAATGTAGTGACAATGTTACTGGCTATTATTATTAATGTAGTGACAATGTATTAGTAATGTAGTGACAATGTTACTAGCTATTATTAGTAATGTAGTGACAATGTTACTGGCTATTATTAGTAATGTAGTGACAATGTTGCACTGGAACAGTGATGGTGATAACGAATGGTGGACTTTAGAGTGATGAGTGGGGGCAAAGAAAAACATTACAGCCTTTTTTTTGTTACTTTTACTGTTTACTGTCTGTTCATGTTACATGTTTGGCTGTTAACTTTTACACAGTTGATATAAAATATTTTACAACAGTATTTGGTTCAGAATCTTTTTTTTTCTGGATTTTCCTCTTTAAAAATTGGGTGCGTCTTATGTGCCGGTGCGTCTTATGAGCCGAAAAATACGGTATATAGGTATATTGGGATGTACATACCATCACTTTATTGTGAAGTTAAAGAGAAATCCCTGTCCTTAACTCCTTGCTTTCCTGGAAACAGATGTCAACAGCTACTAATGTACATAATATTAAAGGTGTATATAATATGTTCAACAAGCTTCACCGTCTCCCCACATTAAAATGGAAACTCAAGGGTATAATAACATCAAAGAAATGACATACTTCACTGAAAGGGTCTGAGCTAAGCTGAACCAACCACCAAAGTCAACTAAGCATATTTAATCCTTCAATGTTTCAAAATGGGGCACTTTTTTTCTCTCAACCTTAAGAACCTAAATCTGTAACCAAATTCCTAATCTGTGCAGTCACACAGGGTGTTCATTGATCTATTTCTAGCTATACCTTTTTTCTGTGTGTGTGTGTGTGTGTGTGTGTGTGTGTGTGTGATTAGATTGGTTGCAAAGTCAGTCTGATTATCTTCAACTACTTCATCATGGCAAACTTCTACTGGCTACTGGTGGAAGGACTGTACTTACACACTCTGCTGATGGTCATCTTCTCTGAGAACAGACACTTTATTATTTACCTCCTGATTGGATGGGGTAAGTCATAATTAAATCGCTTACTATGACTTTTATAAGAGCTTCTTTGTCTGCAAATCATTCACAATGCTTTGTTTGTGATGCCACAAACGTTTTTCCATCAGTGGTTGAGCATATTGAATATTTTTAGTGTAAAGCATGTCATTTTTGCATTTTCCATCACATTTTCCAGATTCAGCTACTATCTTGTCTGACATGAACACATGTGTGCATAGAAAATCATCCAGAGACAAGGATTTCAACGCTCCTTTTCATGCTGTAGACCTGAATGTCTCTTCCTTAATTCATTCAAAACGTCTGAATAGTTGTCACTCATCACTCTGAGGAGAAAGAATGAAAGGAAAAGTATGACGTGCTAAATCTCTTGTTCAGTCAGTTTATCTTACATTATAGATTAGTTTTTCTTTGTTGTTTGTCTTGTCCCTGGAATCTCCAGACGAGAAAAAGGAGGGCAAGATCTTCATTCAGTTTCAAACTGCAAACACGGATGGGCGGGGCTTTTCAAATACTCATCGTATCAACACTTCATTAAGCTTCTCTTTCATTTGGGACCTTGACGACAACACAACATGTTTAGTCCTGTTCTGCTAACCTGCATTTCCTGTCCAGTTTAACTTTTATCGGAAGAAAACCAGCTTACTTCCACTGAAACCCATCTACTTGTCTTCAGTATTTGTCTTGCTTCCCCATTTCCTTCCATTTTTCAGGTCCTATCTGTGCAGCAGTCTATCCGTTACGATATAAAGATCTTTATTTTACTAAATGCCTTTAAACTTACTTTCTCAAAGCATTGTTAAATGTGAAGGTAAACAAATACTACAAAATACAGTGAAAACTTTGGACAAAAATAATCATATCAAACGCCATAAAAAAGTAATGTAATAAAATAATGCAAGAGTACAAACCATCAACAGTCTAAAGCTGAAACGATCCATTTTAAAGGCTCAGGTGTCAAGCCCATGTAGAGCTTTGTTTCTAATCATCACGATTTTAAAATCAATATGTAACCAAAACAGGAATCAGTTCAGGAATTTAAGAACAGGTGTGATATGTTCTGATTATCTGCTTCTATTCGGATCAGCAGCTTTTTTGTACATAATGTGACCAACCTAGAGTAGACCTACAGCAGGGGTATCAAACTCTTTTGAGCTTCTGGGGGCCGGATCAGACAAATCATAATAGTATAATACATTTGCATAAAATATGTTTTGAAAAACCAATAGCAGTACCACTATTTCAAAATGTATAATGTGCTTAAGAAGTCAAGAAGAAACTATTAATTTTATATCTATACACACTCTCTACCTATGTCTGGTTCTGACCATCAAGCCATACTTAACTACCAAACAACAGTACAGATATTTTTTAAAGGAATAAAACAACAAAAAGCCACAGTTTTAATTAAACAGAGCAGAAAATAAACTTTTGTTATGAATCTGCTGATTTACTGTCTTGTTTTACACACAACATCTGCCTCTGATTTAAGGCGCAAAGAGACATGAATTAGTTTTAGCTTTTTGCTGAAACTTGCCTCAGTTTTCACTTTAAAGAAGGTTTTTTGCGCCACAATAGAGATTATATTGGTACTGTTTTGCACACTGCAGTTCTCTAAACATTGTAGTCTGTTCGAGACGTTCTTGCTGCAGACCGTTGTGTGCTGATGTCATGCACGCACAGATGTCATGCATGTGTCGACGTCATGCACTACTTGCTGATGCGCATGATGTCTGCCCATATAAGCGTTCTGCATCTGGCTTTCTGTAAAATATGAAATGCGATTGGACGATGTGTGCATGATTATAGTTTGCATCAAACTGCTCCCTGGTCGTTTGCCCCCTACCGTGCATCGATTATTGTGGGCTCAATGACTCAATCGTGTACTTTGCACATGCGAACTGCAACATGCCTGTCGTCACCTCAGATGCTTTGTGTCACCACGCTACTGTCTGCAGTAGTACTTACTACTTGGTCTATTCCCACACAATACAACAGTACTCTACCAGAGGCACATGTATCCACCGCTCTCTGCGCGAATTATTCCATAAGACAAAATAGACATTATATTAACAGACTGCTATGAGAGTAAATACTTATTTAAACAATTTATTAGCAGATAAAAAATGTCTTAAAATGCTGCTTTTATAATGCAACTCACAGTGAGCTGCTGTTTTGGAGATGATCCCCTGGGCCGGATTGGACTGCTTGGATGGTCGGATACGGCCTGCGGGCATATTGTCCCTGTTTGACACTCATGACCTACAGTGTCCAATTAGAAGTGTTACTGTAGTTCAGAGTAAACTGATAAATCATTTTCTGGCCACTTTTCCAACAAATTTCATAGTATTTGTTTATTTAGTATTTTTTGGCAATCTTGGCATTCAATACAATGCCTGGACAATGTATATAATGCCTGATGTTTTTTTCAAAGAGGCTTTTCCTAGGCATTCTAAAGTATGACCGGTGCTGATTACACTAAGTGTTAAAGGGGCAAGAAATGAGAATCCTTTGTTAATTACTATACATTCGAAAGCGAAAGAATCCATTGTTGCGAGTCAACTTCACATGATAACTCTTTACACACATATTAACTTGAGAACCCGCTGGAAAAGGATGGTGGAACAACATCCACTGAACCTCAACCATGTACTTAACACTGGAGAAAATACATCCGGATATCCATGGCATGCCGGTTGAACTATACACCATCTTATGATAATTATATGTGTACAGCCTTTCGCGTTAGTCATTCTTAACACCAACACAAATTGTGGTGGAGGGGAAATTGTGGGATGTGGGCCACACACATTTTTGCCGGAAATTGATCATGGCAAATATACAATACCTTAGCAACATGTAAAATATCATTCATTTCGATTTTTTTCGCGTTCTATATGAAAACCAGATTGCACACTTTGCCTATAACATATGTACCGGTACTTACATAGATTAAATGTTCTGCAATTTTAATATTTGATAATTTTAATATTTTTTTTCAGGATTCCCCACTGTGTTTATGATTCCATGGATTGTGTGCAGGATTTATCTCGAGGACACAGGGTGAGCACACCATAATCTCACAAGCTCTCACGAGACTAGCAGATATTTTAACCTGACATATTAAAACCAAGCAAAGAAGATGAAACACTTTCTCAATTACGGCGGCTGTTGTGTCTCTTTGATGTGTTCCTCCTAATAGGTGCTGGGAGAGAAATGATGCTCCCGTTCCCTGGCGAGTGATCAACTGGCCAATCATGGCATCTGTCATTGTGAGTATAACCTCACACCAGTTCTCATAAACACAGAGATCAGCCTACTGCATGCATTATGTCAGGCAGCAAGGGATTCTGCCAGCCAAGCACACACCAAGATGTGCTGAGTCTCAGGGACACTTTCCATGTCCCGGAGAAGATGAGAAGGCATGCAGGCATGTCAGGAAAAGCAAGCAAACACAGTGTCACACAAATGCCTCTCTCAGCACACGTGATGGAGCTCTATCCTGTGGCAGATCTGACGTATCTACTTTGTAAAGGCTCACCTGCGAGAGATCAAACGTCTCCGGACAGCATGCTGCCTGGGCTCGACAGCTTTGCCCAAACACATCAGGTCAAAGTTTTCCTGTTCATCGGCACTCCATAGCTAGGAATGCAATGATAACAAAAACGTCTTTTGTTACGATTCCCATGTTTGGAATATACAGTGCATTCTTTCTCAGTTGACCACTAGCTTTGTTTATTTGATTCGGATAGGATCAATTCTGAAGAACTGTAGTGTTCCCATTATTTTGTTCTTTTGATGTCTTAAACAATCAAAGACAGAATGTGTTTATTGTGTTCATTTCAAGTTTTTAGCGGGATGGGGGGGGGGGGGGGGGTCCTTGATTGATAATCAACTTCTTAACCTCTTTCAGACCTGGTCTCTACTATACAATGGACATTACTACATTACTATTACTTTAGCTTTCTCGATTAAAACCGTATTTTCATGAAAGTGGATGTCTGTTCTTCACACAAAAAGAAACATCTTCAATGGTCTCATTAACAATTATTGAAACCACAACAATTCTGATTGCCTGTAACGTTTTGATTAACTTTTTATAACAGCATAGTTAGTCTGGTTTGGTTTGTTCAATTACAATATCAATTTGCCAATGTTAGTAACCATAGTAACACTTCAGCTGACAGTGAGACGCAACAGTAAAATCGCTGTCAATTTGTAGATTCACTAGTTTACCAGATGATTTTAGTGTGATTTTAGTGCATAAATGTATGCCATCATTTATTATAAAAAACCCGATTTATGGACCACAGATTTTTCTCTAAAGTTTGACTGGAGTGTCAGCAGCTATGCGGATTTAGAGACCATCAGAGGCTTATCAAAGCAGTCTGAACACCTTAGGAAGGTCTTAACTTTAAATGTCAGATGCACTGGTAAGTGTATCGTGGTAAAGGTCTTGGAAAACGTTTATCAGTCAAACCTTCCAGAAGCACTTATTGCCTAAACATTGGCATCATTCTTACTTAAATAAACAGAATTTGCCTTCCAAATGTATCAGTTGGGTTAAAAGAGCTTGTAGATGAAACTGTTTTTCTGGTTAGTCACAGATTTGTGGATTAACCACAAGACAACTGACACTTTCATCGTTGTAATCATGTATTGCAGCCAAGATATTATTAATAACTTTATTATGTTTATGTTGGCAAGTGGCCAAGGCATTAACTGGATAATCAATGGCCAGTCGTAGTTTCAGCTGTATTAACACACAAAGTACCCATGACTGGATTCATGCATTTAAATGGACAGAAAACAATTGGTGGCTTCCACATTTGATTTAGTCTCCTTTAAGCCATCTTAATGAATAAGAAAAAGTCTAAAGTTTCTTATGGAGGGCAAGTTTAGGTTAAATTTTCATAAAACACACCTGATCACGCTGTTTAGGTTTCTCTTGTATTGTTTGATGCTAAACTGGTGCATTTTTTAAAAGGTCTGTGGGCCTACAGTTTTTAAACCAGATAAAGAAGAAGATTTCTTTTGTTTTTGTCCTCAAATCCCTTTGTGAATCAAAGCATTCTTTGAGAAATGGCTACAAATTCAGAGGAAATATGTTATAAATGTCTTCAAATTAAGCTTTTCTACTATAATAGTGACATTTGAGTGAATTTGGGGATCTACACGTCATAGTGTATCTGTGAACTACCAGTAATCACATAATGTGGTTCAAGTCTATCAAAATGTTTTGACGTATTTAGGTGCTTATGTCATTGTATAAAAGAGGAGTAACGTATGTTCTTTTTCTCTTGGGTTCTGCAGTTAAACTTCATTTTGTTCATCAGCATCATTCGAATACTGGTCCAGAAACTGAGGTGCCCTGATGTTGGTGGGAACGACCAGTCTCAGTACAGGTATTGCAAATGGATGCCAAATGATATTCTATTCTGAGAGCATGACATCAGGCTCCACGCTTGAACCCTCTTACATGCTATTCAGGTCATCGCTGAGATCTTCCTCTTTAATTTATCAAGAGCTGCATTCTTGCATGAATCTCAAAGAGAAATGGTTGGAAATGGGTGGCTGCTTTCCATTTTTATCCAAGACTTGCGTGATCTATACAACAGTTCTTCAATGTTTGCATTGAAATGGGGAGTGAAATATTTATGGCAGGTTTGGTGGTGGTGAAAGTTTTTGTTTTCTGAGAGTGCCATCTTTAACCTTGCTATGGTTTTTAAGAGGCTGGACCTCAGTGGTCCAGAGGTTGTGCTTTCTTTAATGGGTTTATCTGAAACGTACTTTTTGCTTTTTCTAAAGATGGAATTTTAGTTTTATTGTGTGCTTTCAACTATCCATGTAATTTATAGATTAAACTATTAGACTACATCTCCATCTGAATTGTTTTTCCTCTGGCTGTTTTCAGGAGGTTGGCCAAGTCCACGCTTCTCCTGATCCCTCTTTTTGGAGTTCACTATGTTGTTTTCGTGTACTTCATAGACGAGAATGGAGAGATGGAAAACTATAAAATATTCTTTGACCTTGGCTTGGGATCATTTCAGGTGAGGAATGTGTGAACAACTTGTGAACAGTACGAAGTGTTTTATCACTGTTTAACTCTCTGTTCTTCTCACAGGGCCTGGTGGTTGCAATATTGTATTGTTTTTTGAACACGGAGGTCAGTCTGAAATTTTATTGATTTTATTGAGCCTCTCACTGTGGCTCTCTTCCAAACCTCATGTTCCCTCCATAGGCTTGGAATCTCATTAGCGAGCAATTTGCAGCACTTTACATAACCATCAACACAAATAAAGCCACTCTGTAAAACATCCAACTAATGAAAAGAGGAAAAGTATCCAAGTGGAACCACTTTTCTCTCTCGCAGTGTTAGTTAACGAGGGAATATAATAAAAGGGCACTTTAAGATGAGAATCTCAAACATAAATTATTTCTTATGTTTTGGTTTTTGGCCAAAGCAACTATATTCAGAGAACTCAAATTCATCAGAATACTTCTGAAAAAAGTGCAAAAAATAATAACTATGTTGTTTTAATGAAATATGTGGCAAAGTGATGCTACCGGAAGGAGAGGAAGAGAGGAGTGACGAACTACATACAAATGTTTATTTACACAAGGTATGACGGCTACAGAAATATGATGTCCCTTACAGGGAGATTTACTCAGGGTTGAATAATCAGTCTAAGGAGTCACTGCAGGGAGGAGCCAGGAATACAGAAACCTACGATGACCCTAGTTACGATGACTGGTGTGGAGATGAGTAGCTGTGGATGAGTGGTGATGAAGTGTAGAAGAAGCATAGTAGAACCCAGAAGACACAATGCAGGAGTTAAGAACCAAGAAGTCTAGGAGCGTTTGTGGGAGTCAGGGCATGTGAACTCTAGATCTGACAGCTGAGCATTTTAAACACTGGAGCAGGATTGTGAAGTGTGCTGATTGGGTGATTGATTTGGGTTGATTACCTGCAGGTGTGTCTAATGGTGTGTCCTTGCTTCTAAACTGTTTCTTTTGGGTTTACAGGTTCCCTTACAATATTGTATTTAAATATTATATCTAGGTGTAAATGAGACCGCTCCATGTTAATCCAGTCCTCCCTCACTCCTTTAAATTTTTTTATATCACTACCAAAAATAAAAAAAACATGGTCCTTAATTTTCAGAAGTTTGAAGGATTTCACTAAACAGTTATAATTAAAAGAAAATAAAAATAATTGTCAATGAGATATTAGGTTTAGGGTGGCACGGCGGCGCAGTGTTAGCACTGTGGCCATCTAGAAAGAAGGTTCAAGACTCCCCGGTGCCCTTCCCGGAAGGACTTTCATTTTCTTTTATTGCAAAAAGCAAAAGTGTTGACAAAATATTTATTTTTTAAACAATTTAAAAACAATGTGAAAAGTTCCTTCCTTCAAAGTGTCATTCCTTCCTACTTCAAAACAGATGCTGTCATTGGCAAATGCACTGGTGGCTGCAGTGACTTCTAAGGGTTAAATATTTAAACAAGGAAGATGTTCTGTGAGCACGACTGCATTTAGTTTTGATGTCAGTTGTTATTGCTTTGCAGGTTCAGAGTGAACTCAAGAGAAAGTGGCGGAGTTTGCGTTTGAAGCGATACATCGGTCGCGATTACCGTCTCCACAGTTCCTCCATATCCAGGAATGGGACGGAGAACACAGCCCAGTTCCGAAACACCAGAGCTCAGTCTTTCCTACAGACCGAGACCACTGTAGTGTGAGACATCCATGAATCATGCTTGCTTTTCACTGCCCCTCGGCTAGCAACTCAGTACTTTCAAAAGCTTCACGCCGAAGAGCACAAGCTTTCTGATGCATGAGATCAAGACGAGGGAGACACAGAAAGGATTCAGCAGGAAACGATGCAAAATCTGCTTTCATTTCCAAAAAAATCTTAAGCCAAACCTCTGTTAGATAGCAGCGATGGCATAAAAGCTGTATTTCCAATTGATCCACAGGCTGTATACATTGCTTCTTGTAAATGCTTTAATAGCATTAGGGTCAGATTATGTAATTGTGTTATGTAAATGCTACTTTAGGCCCACAGCTATTTCTTGGACGTTTGTGGGGATGCAGCACTATGCTATCTTCATAAACACATAAGAACACCTCTTGGATGAAAGTAGGAAGTGGGTCACCTCTACACCAACCCCAAATATGGGCTTTTTAGAAAGAGGATGTTTTTGCTGGAGGCCTTTAAATTAACCTTAGAATTATTTTTGGAGATTGTGCATCACACGAAACTCTGACTTAACCTGAAAGACCAAGTTGAAGTCACATGTGAAGTTGAGATGGTAAGAAAAGCAACAATGTCAAACTGGTTTTGTTTCCCAACACCATTTTGTCATTATACGATGGGATTTCAATGAAGAAAAGCTTCAGAATGCGCTGAGATTGGAGGATATGTATATACTAGCTGGGGAATGTAATTTATGTCTCATTAAGTCAGTTGGTTCAGTGTTATGAATGAGTTTTATTGACAAACGTGTGGTACAAATATTTTCAAAGAGCGATAAACCAAATCAAGACTCGCTGTTATGAACTCATATCCAGCCGATCAGTAATTTTAAACAAGGTATTGACAGTAATATTTTTGCTTTTGTGCTACTGTCTCTCATTGTAGGAAGTTCACAGGCTGCAATGTATCTGTAACTGCTATCTGTGCTCTTCATTCATCTGAAAACAGATAATTAATCCAGTAGACAGTCGGTTGCAGATTTAGGTCAAACCAACTGACAAAACTGCACAAGTGTGAGGCGTACGAACATGACATTTCAGTGTGAACTGCGTTCTGTGAAACTGTCACACAAACAGATTGACCAGCACACCACGGGGCTCCACAGTGGTTCAGAGAGCAGACAGCATCTCCTACGGCTGGTCCCGGAGCTCCAGAGGGCCCTGGGACAACATGTTCATTTGAAAGACAAACAATTGCCACGGGCACGGGGCATTCACCATCATTACCAAACTGTTAGAGGCAGAAGAAAAGATGAAGCTTTAATTAGAGCTGGCAGAAGCTGTTGTCTGAATTACATTCTGAGAGGGGGATTCCGGCTTGTTGCCATCTTTATTTTGAAAGGTGCTCATGGTCTTTAAATTATCTGCTATGTTTGACATATTTTCCGTGATTTAAACCGTATATGTGAAAAGAGGCTGTAATGTTACTTTCTTCTCATTTAGGAAAATATTTAAAAGCTTGCGATATTTATGTTTTTGCCATTTTCACTGAATGTCCATTGTAAACTGTAAAATTTTTTCATTAAAAGTGGATTTTGGTTTCAAACCATATTCAAAGTTTTGTGCATTTTAACTTTTATGATTATTTAGGAATGTTAAGCACATTTTTCTTTTAAAAATTTTGATTTATGGGTTGCTGGAAAGCCTGTAATCTTCATGATGGTGTCATGGCCAAACACAGAACTGGAGAAACAGACAAGGGACTGAAAGTAAAGAAAGCATTTATTAACATTGCAGAATTTCAACTCGTTGGACGAGGAATCAAAATAAATCCCAACAACAAAGTCCACTCAGTCAAAACAGAATGTTTTTAAAGAAGAAGTCTGGAAAACCAGTGAAGGAGGTGCTTGATGGTGTAGAGCTGATCCAAGGATGAGCGCGGCAAACAGGAAACTATAAAAATCTTAAGAAAACAACTCTAAGAAGAGTTATTTAGAGAATCCTGAAGATAAGGTATAGATCTACAACAGCAGATGGAATAAACTAACAGTGATTGGTTGACGTTCTCTCACTTAAATCCTCTACTAGACGATCTCTTTCACTTTAATCAGCCTGAGAGCTAATGAGCCATGCCGTGAAGTCCACAGCTCTCAAATAATTCATTAACTAACATGAAAACATACCAAATAGAACAAATGAAAAATATAATTAATAAAAAACGATGTTCTTTTGAAAACAGTATATTGCTCAGCTAGGCAAATAAGTATTTGGCCCCTCCCCCTCTTTAAATGTTTTTTTTTTTTTTAACACTGAGAAACAATAATCAAAAAAAATCACCCAATCACTAAAACACATTTGGTTAAGGCTTACTGTTGGTTATTATGGCAAACCACCTCCTATACCTTAATGTGCATATTCTTGGGCCATTCTTTTGTTGCACTGGCTTGTGTTTTGAGCCATTGTCAACCCTGACCCAACTCTCTGGATAATAAAAGTATAGGTTCCCACCAAAGTTTCTAAGGAAAATGGTCTTGTATATCCTTTTGATGTGATGCAGTTGGAAGAAAAGCACAACCAAAGCATGCTGTTGCCACCATCATGTCTGATATTGGAGTTGGTGGTTTAAGGTGATGCCAAATATCTGGATTTTTGCTTCATCTGATGAAACCATTTTCCCTTGTTCTCATTTCAATCATTCAGATGTTCAGTGCACATTTAATATGTATGGGTTCTTTAAGGGCTCATGGTTTCTAGGTTTATTGTGTTACCAATTGTTTTCTTGGTAACTATTGACAAGGTTGATTCTTGCATAGAACGCCAGAACGAAGGATACTGACAATTATTTTGTGCTTCTTCTATTTGTATGCTACCTTCTCACATAACTGCTTGGTAATGATCTTGAAGACCATTCCAGCCTTGTGAAGGTCTACAATCTTTTCCCCAGCATCCTTGGATGGCTCTTTGGACATGGTGGAGGTTTTGTAAATTGATTGATTTGATTTTGTCTGCTGTACAGGAGACAATCCTTTTCTCCTAATCTCAGATAAGCATCTCACTGATGCTTGGGGCCAGAAATCCATATATAACTTCTTATTGGCTTTTTATGGATTTGTTTTACTGTAATTATGTCTCTCGCTGTTGAAATCTACGTCTGAATGTATGAACTCCTCATTTTTTTTTTTTTGACAAACAGTTCAACTTCGCGGATGTCAAATATTTCTGTCCCTCACTTTAGATATTGTAGTTTTCCACCCCATTTTTCACTATCAAAGTTTATGTCAAGGTTGCTTTTTTAAAAGATTTTGTTGTGGCCATAACCTATATTTTGAATGACAGAAAATCATAAAGTAACAAGAAAATAGGAGGAGAGAGGGGCTTTGTGTGTGTGTTGGGGGGGGGGGGCAATCTGTGTGCGCTAACCATTTCTCCATGGTGCTGGACCTTAAGGTTGCATTTAATTCGTTAATTTAAAACTATGGTCATAAGTGACATGAGATTTCTTGAAAAATTACAATAATTTACAATTTTCAAACATAAGCCAATTCTCTGCTTTTAAAACACAGTGATTTCACTGTGCAAGCTGATTTGTCATTATTAATTAATACAAAAAAAATTGCCTGCTAACAAAATATATTTCCCACATGTGGCAGGGTAATTTGTGTGAATGTTGTGGTAATGTTTGTTTTGTAAAGGGGCATTAACACAACTGAAATGAATATTGTGATAAAATAATATACAAAACGTGCAACACAGATAAGCCTGTAATAGTTTCTTTTTACGATCATAATGCCTGAAGGGAAGGATAAATGAGATTCTAAAAAGAGCAGTGAAATGTGATTAACGTTCACCAGATCAGCTTCAACATCAACACAGATGATATCACACACAGATGATGTTATTTTCACTCATTTCCTGTTCTATTGCAGTCTTGGGTTATGGCTTCTTGTATCCACCAAGTGAAGTGACCATGCTTCTCTTATGAGGTATGAGAAGAAATTCTGACTCTTGAACTTAACATTGACTGTCATTTTTAAAACACTGTAATTCTTGATGTTGTTCCTCTGCAGATTCATTTGCATATTTCATCAATTCCGTTTAAACAAATGAACTGACAGAATGAAAAAA
>SRMA01025949.1:6270-84317 GCA_007224835.1 Danionella cerebrum
GTCAATGTTAACAGGCCTGAAAGGTCTTCAGCATAGAGCTGGACCGTATAACAAAATTGGATTGCGGATTATCCACTTTTTCCCCAAAATTCATTAAATCGCCCTAGAGTCCACAACAAGTTTGGAAGTTTAATAGATGTCACCAACTTAATCTCGTATATGTTGCACTCTAAATTCGGTCGGCTAAGTGAAGTAGAGATGGTGGAGGGAAACACTGTTTGCCTTTTGCAATGACTAGTTTCACACAGCTTACAGAAATGCAATACCCTCAATCGAAAGAGCACGCAAATTAACAGTTTTAAAAAAAACTTCTCAAAGTCGTAAATTCATTTTGCAATTTACCCAGCTGCAAAAAACGATCCATGCTGCATTTTTGTACACTTTTTTTTCTAACAATTTCAATCATTTCTAAATCTGGAGGATAGCAAATTTAAAACATCTACACTGTTATTTCCAGGCCGCCTTCATGGATGTAATGTCATCACACAGCATCTAAAGTTACGCATGGGTTAATGGTTTGAAAACACGCACTTGCTCTCAAAAAAAACAATTCAACCATACAAATCGCATTGCATGCGTCCTTTCCGGTCCCGTTCACAAACCAGCGTCACTTAACTCATCTAGATGCTCATTAATCTAACTCTAATCTACTTAAGAGCAACACAGATGTTCTAAAAACATATATTTGCTTCCCGTTGAGCTTTCGAAAAGCTCACGCATGTGACCTCTCCGATCTGGTAGCTCAAATTCCATCACGTGATGTGATATCTCAGGTAAAGGTTGAATCCAGCTTTTCATCTGAGGGAAATCCGTAGGGAAGAACTTCCGGTTTCGCATCGCATTGGATACATTTTTTTCATAGTGTGACCGCGGCTTCAGTATCCACCGAGACCGACACAAAGCATACGAACGACAATGTCGAAAATATCTTGAAAGAAGCCTCTTGTTCGTCTCCACAACAATCCTTCAGCCGTTTTGAGAAAGTGACGTCACGCGAAATCCAAAACGTGCAAAAGAGAGTAAATACTCCTGAAAACGAAAGAGATGCGCGTTCGTGACAACGAAAAGAGATTTAATGCATTTCCACCCGATGAAGAAGGGCTGCGCACACTGCATTCAGAGTGTGCGAGTGAGGCAGGCGCCATGTTGCTCCGTAGGGCCAACGTTAAATCCAAAACGAAGATGAGGAAATTCACGCGTTTGTTTGACTTAATACCTCCCGGTCGAGTTGAAAGGGGGAAAACGTTGTCAAAGAACACCTAAGAGCGATTTTAGCGAATTCAAACAAGCCGTTAAGATTTCGATTGCTAGTTAAGCCAACACTGTGACGTTAGCTTTGCATTAATACAATAGAGACTGGTTGAGATCGAGAATTCAAGATCAATTAGATTGATTTTATTTTAGTGTGTAGGTCATTAGTTGCTTACCGTTGTCATGGGATCGTTGATTAAATCCAGCGACGTTCCTATTTTTGCACAAATCACTGAATCTCTCGCAGCCGAACAATTGCAACCTTGCGACAAAATCCTCCAATTTGCTTGGAGACTGTGTTTGTAATGGCGGCGTTTTCAAAGTAAAAGTACAGTCTGTTTATTTTTAATCAAACTTTTTTTTTTTTACAACAAGAAAACTTCTGTCCCTATCGATGTCATTAGAGAAGAAACATTTGGCATTGCACACTTTTGATTATATTAATCTATAGTAGACAGAAAATCACGTTTATGTGTTAAATATTGCTACATTCAAATATTTATGAACGTTTTCATTGATTTTTCAATATTATTTTAATTATTATTTAATTTAAAATTACTATTTTAATACTAGTGAAATAGTATTATACTACTATTTTAATATTTGTGTTAACTCTTTATATGTATTATGATGGCTTGCTTTGCGTTGTTAAACAAATCAAAACAAATTTTGGCTTACTCGCTTAGAAAAGGTTTTTTTTAATGAACTTAAAATTAATTTTGAATAGTTTAAAATGGCTTTTGCGTTTCAACTACTCATTCATTGAAGATGCATTAGGGGGAATGACTTTGACCTCATTTTAAATATACATGTAGATTATAAGTTGTATCTATTTTACATAATCATTTGTTATTATAATATACTACAATAATACATCATTATTATTCTGTCCGTTTAATACTTTTATTTTGACACCGGTGGACGAACATCATGTGACTTCATCACAGGAAAGTTTAAGTCACATGAATTTCGCCTTTACTTAAACACATTTCGTGCTGCTCTACTGTTGTTTCTTTATCTCTTATAAAGGTAAGACTACATACATACTGCGTATTTGTGACATTTCGTTGTCTGACTTCAAATTTAGACGGACAATGAATTTGTTTTCAGTTAAGTACAGGATAAAATCTAAATCCCTGGTTAGAGTTACATAAAATGTAAACAAGCATTTCTCGTGCTTATCGATAACCTCTTTATTTGATATTAAACCCTAACTTGCTAAGATGCTACCATGAATTCAGAAAAAAAGATTTTAGTTTTAAGGAAGTGGAAGTGGAAGATTAATTTTAAAATTCATATCAGACTGTAGTCTTTTTGTATATTAGTGTATTGTTTAGACAAGGTTAAACGAGTCAGCCATCTATTGTGTTGGTGGTTTTTTTTTTAAGAAGCATCTTATTCTATATAAACATGATGTAGTTAATCCACTGACTCTTTTGTTCAAAATTCATATTCAATATCACACTTCCCTTGTTGCAGATGCAGCTAGTGCTGGTGTGTGTCCTCCTGAAGGCTCTAGAAGCTTTGGGGGCTCCAGAAGCAGATGAAATCAAATATCTCCCCGGCCTCTCCAAGCAGCCCAGTTTCAAGCAGTACTCTGGATACTTTCATGTGGGAGACTACAAGCACCTTCACTACTGGTCAGCAGATGAGAATCATGCAGTTTTACAGAGTTTTAGTTTATGATTCAGTGTTGTTTACCTCTCTGTTATGGATGTGTTTCCAATCGTACAGGTTTGTGGAGTCTCAGAAGGATCCGGCCAACAGTCCTGTTGTTTTGTGGCTGAACGGAGGACCCGGATGCAGCTCCATGGACGGTCTACTCACTGAACATGGCCCTTTTCTGGTAGTAATTACCAGCAGTGTGTTAAAAATAATGCATTTATAACCGGTTTAATTCAGGTGTGATTTACATAATAAATGTTTTACAGATTCAAGATGATGGTGCAAGTCTGGAATACAACCCATACTCCTGGAACAAGGTGACTATATGGCCACCAAAACGTGATCTTTACTGGCAATACTAAAGGGATTTTTATATAGTTTTAAAATGCAATCTCCTTTGCAGTTTTAATAGAGTTGAAAAATCTAACTAAAAGTGTTTTTGGCTTCTTTAAAAGTATAGTTGAGAAAGGATGAAATGCAACAATAGCAAGTAATAAGTGATGCACGCTTGAGATTTGTTGGTTTTCTTCCGTTTCCGCCATGGACAGAAACATTTCTGAAATTCTGCACAATGGTAGAGGAGAATCTGACATGTCATTAGACCAAATGTGGAATCTCAAACTCAAAATTACACACATGATTGTGCTAATAGTATTTTTACTGTAAGTCTCAAACTTTGACAGCTTTTCCACCATTTTGAAATGTTTAAAAACTGGACTCCTTGTGGTGCGTTTGCCAAGTGTACATGAAGTCAGTTCCAGATAATCTTTTTGGAGTTGTGAGTAAAAGTTGATAAGTCTCACCGCATTCGAAAGGCTTGCAAACAATCAACACCACACTCTCTAAATTCATTATAAGGCTATAACTCTACAACGCTTTAACATATTGAGTCCAAACTTGGTGTATGTTATAACAACCGTAATCTGAAGTGTCTTGCTGAGTTTCAATGCAGTGCCCCCTAGTGGTCTGGGGATATGGGGAGAAATGGCTATATCCCCAAAGCCGATCATCCCCAAATCATAACATTGGCCCTTGGTGTGTTTGGAGCATCAGAACCATGTCCAGTTTTATCATGCTGTTCTTTTTTTGTGTTGCCATTTTAATTAATGTAAAAATACACAAGTTCTGCAATGCATTAATGTACATTTACGAACATTGGCATCCATTTTTGATACCATCAAAATGATTCAATGTAATTTAGGCCAGTTTTCTGTTTTGTTAAAATACTTTTGCATTCTGCAACCGTATTTGTTACACAATGCCACATTTTATATTTTTATTTCTGGACTTTCACATCCCCCATAAAACGGTCACATGCTCTTCCTCCTAGTGTTATGAAAGCTGCTTTATTACTAAACTCTGCTTGCTGTTTTCAGATTGCAAATGTTTTATACCTGGAGTCTCCAGCCGGCGTAGGCTTCTCCTACTCGGATGATAAGAAATACACAACGAATGACACAGAGGTGAGGCATCAAATACACTTTAGAGCCCAGTGTGCTTAGTTGGGGTCTATTGCAGCTCTCAAATCATAAAAGGTCTCTTTCCATCCATCACTTCCTGTTTACACAGTGAATTAAGACCATTGCTACTTGAGTCAAAAGATTGTATGGTAGTTATTAAACATGGTTAAAAAAACAAAACGTAAAGTGGAACCTATATGTTGGTGCTAGGAGGCTTAAATTGGGTGTAGTCAGTCAAGAAAGTGCATCACTACTGGAAGAAGTAGGGTAAATATTGCAATACTAATTTAAATTTCAGGTTAGATCCAAACTCCACAGCAATGACTAGTAAAGTGCAATGAGGATAAGCTAACATCTGATTTGGAGTGAAAGCTGGAGATTGCGGCTCATATAAAAATGAATATTATAAAAAAAAAAAAACTTCTTAATGTTTACTCTGATTCATTTGCAGGTGGCCATGAACAACTATTTGGCTCTGAAGATGTTTTTCAAACTGTTTCCCGAGTTCAGCAAGAATGAGGTTTACCTGACCGGCGAAAGCTACGCTGGTATTTACATCCCAACGCTGGCCGAGGTTGTGATGGAGGACGACAGCATCAATTTAAAGGTGTTAAAGCATCACAGACACAAGTGTAGGGAGGAGTAAACCATTACCAATGTTAATGCAAGAAGAGGTGAAAATGCAGCACCTAGATCCTCCCAGCAGCAGATCTCCACTGAGGTTGACTGTGATTGACAGCTAAATCATCCAATCAAAGAGCGAGCGGTGAGCCCTCCCCCAGCATCTTCAGAAAACTGATTGGCGGATCCAAACAACAAACTCTATCATATCTAAACAATGTGCTGTAATTATCAAGTTTTGAGTTATTTATGTGGACCTGACTCGTAGAAACAATGATTTTTTTAAAAGACTTGATTAACCACATTAAACGAACACAGCATAGATTAAGTCAAAACATTTTTACAAATGTTAAATATTTTCTTTCAAAAATTGTATCCATTTTGGACATCTTGATTTTCCTAAATATAGTAAAATTTTCATGTTCCAGGACCATTTTTTACCCTCAAAATAAGAATGTAACCTGAAATTTCCCAGGAATTTTCAAGACACACAAAGTTTACCTTTAAATGTACAAAGTCCTCCTAAATAAATGTTGAGATCCTACCACTGTTTAAACTGATCCTGGTATTGCAGACTGCAGATGGGATGAGTCCCGCCCACTGAATGTTGAATCGTGATGTCACTTCCCTGCTAAACAAAATGATGGTGCAGTCACACTACCAAAAACCTCCATTGATTCAAATAGTATCTAATAGTATATGTTGTAAATGTTCTCATTTCTAAACTGCCAGTGAGGTGATTTCATTAGGGGCTGAGGTTGGATTTACATTTATCACTGTCTGAGAGACACACACCCTGACTGTGGTTGATTCTCTTCGTTTCAGGGTATCGCGGTTGGAAATGGCTTGTCTAGCTACGAGCTCAATGATAATTCTCTTGTCTACTTTGCATACTACCATGGGCTTCTTGGGACCAGGTGAATTCCCTTTATGAATTATTTTTAATTAGTTTTCAAACAGTTTCTTCATTTGTAACGTCTCCGTTTTTGGACAACGGAGATGAAACAGTTAGTTAAGCCCCATCACTGGTTGTTATCTGGATTATCTTTATTAACTGTTTTCCCATTTTTGATGTAGCTTGTGGAACGACCTGCAGAAGTTCTGCTGCAGAGATGGCTCGTGTAACTTCTACGACAGCCTTGATGTGAACTGCTCAAGCGCTGTGAGCCAAACTGCTCCGATTATTCACCGTTACTCAGAAAACACCTTGTAGCATCTTCTCTTATTTCCTTTGTGTCTAGCTGAGTGAAGTACAGACGATAGTCTACCAGTCGGGACTCAACATGTATAACCTGTATGCTCCCTGTCCAGGAGGAGTCCAGCAGAGAGTTGGGTGAGCTTCAACAGCCTCTTTATACATTTATTTGGTAACGTTTCTCAAAGTGTCCGTGTTTACCGAAGCATATTTACTCTTTAAATAGCTTTGAAAACAACCAGCTTGTTGTCCGAGACATGGGCCACCATTTCATCAACAGTCAATGGAACCAAGCGCAGGCAAAGGTAACGCTTCCATTGAAAGACTCTCAATCCCTGTTCTTCAGCGCAGATGGGTTTTCCCTCTTCCCCTTCCTATATGTTTAATTATAAAGTAGATAATAACATTTACCTGCACCTATCTACCATTTGTTTTAATAATTTGTTTCAGAAAGTATTTGAATACAATTGTTACAAAGAAATGGCAGTAATGCACCATTTTTCATGAGACCATTGTTTAGATGATGCAGATTTAAAAAAAACCTAATTTGGAAATCTAAACCAGCCCATTGATTTGTGCCATTTAAACGTTCTGGTGTTGATCTGAGTTTTACTCAATCACAATGTAATTCTTGAAAACAAATATTTGTCAACACTTGGGGCAATTAAATTGATTCCATTCTGGATGCACAGTTTTGTAAGCATCTGCGCTGCATTGACATTGGTTTGAAGGCACTTCACACATGTTGGAAAAAATGCATCACAAATAGAAATCTTTCTTGTTTGAACCAGAAACTCAGAGGCGTCGTCAACCTCATAAAATCCACAAGACTGGACCCTCCGTGCACAAACTCCACTCCATCGACCTTGTTTCTCAATAACCCCTTGGTGAAATCAGCCCTGCACATCTCACCCAACGCCCTTGACTGGGTCATCTGCAGGTTTGCTCAGAAGGATTGCAATATTATGAGCTTTTTTTTAAGGCTGTGGTGTTTGTTTGTTTTTTGTTTTTTTGTTTTTCAAAAGTTTCACATATTAATTCCAAACTGTTTAAAAACAAAAGTTTAGTTTGTTTTTAAATATTGTTCATCAGAGCCGGCCCTCCCTAAACGCAAACTAAGCGCATGCTTAGGGCCCTGCCACTGTTAGGGGCCCCCCCCACAAACCAATGGTTGTCATTTCATTGCATAGCGAGCTGCTGTTAGTAATAATAATATAAATGGAGCAAAACTGCTGTAAAAGCTCTTAATACTTAATACAGAACTCTTTTTAACCACGAGATCAAGAAGATGAGTTTGTCAGTGTGTTTTTTGAGATTGAGAATAGCTTAAATGTTCACAGTTTAAGTTTTTATGAAGTGTGGAAATGTGGTCCAACGTTTTTGATTGAGCTGAAACTGAAAACCTGTTTATTATAAACCTTAATATTGATGCTATTACAGAGTCATTTATAAACATCAGCATCCTTTTTATTCTCATTCTCTTTATATTGTTCCACGAGCATCTAACGTACTTAAGTATAGATTTACTTGGTAAAATCATTTGTTCATCTAATTTTTTTTATCCCGTTAAAACACATCCGTTGTGTTGTGAACATCGCTGCATGGTTGATTCTTAATTGTTCTACAAGAATATGCTTTATGTTTGCAAGTGTTGTGACCATTACATTCTGTTTTGTGGTCTTTCTTGGCCACCACATGATTAATCCAAGTCCTGCCAAAAATACAACACTTTCTGCATTTAACAGTTACCCCAAAAAAGTACTCAACATTTTAAAACACTGGTCATTTAATTTGAATGTCTGTATTTTCAGCGCTGAAGTCAATCTAAACTATATCCGGCTTTTCATGGATGTGAAGAAGCAGTATCTGAAGCTTCTGGGCGCTCTTGTGAGTGAATAGAATTTGTTTATTATTATCAAATATTAGTTATTGATCATGGCAATCTCGTTTCTCCAACAGAAATACAGAGTGCTCGTCTATAATGGAGACGTGGACATGGCGTGCAATTTTCTGGGAGACGAGTGGTTTGTGGAGTCACTAAATCAAGAGGCAAGGAAAATATTGTGCATTCTTCTAACATGTAAACAACAAAATTCATAAAAATTTGTCAAATACATAGAATGAAACCACGGGTTTTCATATAGACAACTTTATTTTTTCTTAATATTTTCTTAATCTTTTCACTCTTTGTCTACTAATATGAGTTTAATCACTTTTCACACAACATTAAGATTTCAACATTTTAATGAATTTCTCAGACATGTTGCACTTTGGCAACCCTATTTGTTTTCTCAGTTGTGTGCAGATTTTAATTTGGTGACGTCACATACTAAAGAATTTGGTGATTTGCTGCAGGTTCAAGTGGAGCGCAGGCCTTGGCTTTATTTCAATGGGGAATCGCAGCAGGTCGGAGGGTTTGTCAAGGAGTTCACCAACCTGGCTTTCCTCACAGTCAAGGTATACCCGATAAATCCCAGAATACAATCCTCTCTCATCTTCAAATACTAGCAGGCAGGTTGTTTGGATTAAAAGAGGAAGAACAGCATAAAAAAGGCACATAGACGTGTGTTTGGAAGCTTTTTGTTGCTGGGACTTGCAGGTACTAAATCCACAAATGTCGCCAGTGACTGGTCAGAAGTTAAAGTGTGAACACACTGCTGCAGGGGTTAGGGATGAAGGATAAAGGCCCCCATACATGCAATGGAATAAAAATTATCCAATGTGAAAGTTCTATTAGTATCGCATCTGTATCAGCCAGAAAAAAATAATCCCATCTTCGATGACTAAATTAGCAAAAAAAGCACACCTTTCAATCATTCCATTGCTCATCTGGAATCTGTTCGATGCATTCTTTGACAGTTGGCCTAAAACAAGCAAGGGCATGGTTCAGAATGAGCTTAAAACTCCATTCCCTTGAGTATGTTCATTTATTCAAAATATTATAGCATTATTGTAGCATGAACAAGTCAGTGATTTATTGCAGTAAAATGAATAAATAAAGGCAGAAGTTGGTGCCGTTTCCTGTGAACATAATTGAGCACCTTCCTCTTTTTCACTGATGCTCAAAGTGATTGAAAAGGGAAGTAGAGTGTACCTTTTACATTTCAATAAGTGTGCTCTTAAATGTTCATCTTGAACATCCCGGTCTTGATCTTTTAATGGTAAACCAGTTTCTCACTGTACTCCACAGGGCTCGGGTCACATGGTTCCCACTGATAAACCAATCGCAGCCTTCACGATGTTCAGTCGCTTCATCACCAAAGAGCCGTTCTAGAGCACAGTCTGTCTTTAATTTGCGTTTGCACGGGTACATTTTAGGAATATGGATTAATCACTGTTTACGATTTATTTGACAAAACATTCCAGGAAATCAAAAATGGGGAAAAGTTTAAATGTGTTCACTATTTTATGCTTGTTTTTGGTGAGATTTGTGTGCTTTGAGAACTGGATTGCACTGAGTTTACAGAATAATGCTACATTGTTTCAGGGCACAGTTTGATTAACGTTTTGGTTTCTGTGGCTTTGAAGCGTTGCTTGGGGATGAATGTGACTCCAGGGGTTCAGCCTTAATTTACTTTTTAAAAAAAAAAATGTATTTGAAGGATTAAAAAATTATTATTAACTAAAGGCGTGTTCCAGCTTATGGAGGATGGACATGTTAAATAATGGATTAATGAATCAACCTTTTGAGCAGTTCCTTAAAATAGTTAGTAAAGCCTCAATTTATAGAAACCAAAAATAAATAAATGAATGCTTAAAAATATGTAAGTATTTATTTATAATATGTGAGTATTTTATAGAATAAATAAATGCAATCGCTTTTTTCTTAATATGCATTTATTTCTCATTTATTTTCCAACCATTAAGGAGACTTTAAGACCACTATATTATAAATATTCAATTAATTGATTTACTATATCTTTACTATATATATATATATTTGACATATTTGAAATTTTAATATAGATGAAGTGCTCAAAATATTTTCTAGTGTATGCAAAGCGCAACTAATTAGCTCAAGTTTGCGCTTTGCATACACTAGAAAATATTTTGAGCACTTCATCTATATTAAAATTTCAAATATGTCAAATCTGTCTCCAGAAATTAAATGTTGCTGTATAAATTAGCATTTGCTAGTAAATGTGAACTCGTAGACTAAGATTATCCAATAAAGGTGTTTTGTATCAAATTAAATCACTGCATTTACTTTCTGATGCGGCTGAAAAAATGCTTGTTATTCCAGTTTTCCGTTCAATGGTTTCTGTTATTAAACTCCAAGCATGAATCTCTTAATTAGCAGTAAACAGATCATGGCTTTCATCTATGAACATTTCTCAATTCCTGTTAATCTTCATGTTCGCATTTGACCTTGATTGTACGTGTTTGTAAACAATAGCACAGGAAGGAGAGAATTGTGAAACGAAACCAGATCTGTGTGCACTTTAAAGCTCATTTCTATCCTTAGCAATGGAATATTTCAGTGTAGTGATGATTTAGGTATATATATATATATATATATAGATAGATAGATAGATAGATAGATAGATAGATAGATAGATAGATAGATAGATAGATAGATAGAATTTCCTGAAGCAATGGAGTCACATTGAATGATTTAGTGATGCTTCGAAAGCAAGACGTCAAAATGCTTAAATCTTCAGTTGTTAATAAAATAAAAACTCAATTTAACATGTTTATTTAAATGAAAACGATTGCAGTTCATACATTAAAAATCAGAGCTTCTCTGCTGTGAGATGTTTTTTGCACATGTTTCGCTCCTGTTCTCTACGGGTTTAATCAGATAATTGTATTGCGCTGTGTGAATGATTCTGTGGTACGATTTATGAGTATCTCCTTGATTTCTGAGCTCATGAGGGAATCGCCTCTGTGCCTTTTAATTTCCACCTTGAGATTTTTATGAATAAAGACCTCTTTTCTACTATTTCATCTTGTCTTTGTCCTTTTTACTGTAGAAAATGATGCAGTTCAAGACAAACACAAAGGAACATGTCTGCATTTTTCCTGAACACCAACCAAACAAATGTAATGAAAAACTCAGTTAAAAGCACAAATTAAAGTGTTCATTGATCGGAACGTGCAGTTTTTTTAATGCTACGGCAGCTCCCTGTTAAAGGGAATTGCTTTGTAAATATGTCATGCGGTTCCCAAACTTGAGAATGTTTTTTTTTTTCTAACTCATTAAAAGCATCTGGGGGAACCATGTATAGATACTACGTGATTACATCTCACATCAACAATTATAATTGAAGGGTGAGTAGTCTTACAAGTTCATACCATACCCACATTTTCAATGACTTCTCCTCCTTCACCTCCTTAGGATCTCTTGCTCCAATTGACACTAGTCTGATGGATAGACCAAAGAACCTTATCTTCTGAGCCTGCTACATTTCTCTCTAACAACTCTAGAGTTTACGGCACAAAGAGGAGGTGTGGCAAAATGGCTCTATAGTGTAAACTAATGCAGTTTATTGTGCACAAATAAAATTAAGCACACGATTGTAGGATACAGAGACTTTAGAGTTTGTTTATGTGCAAAAGTTCACATCATTCGTATCCTGAGGCATATAGGATGTTAAATTGCAACGTTTTTTTTTTAACCAGAAACTCATAGCAATTGTCACGATGGCAAATTTCCCATGCAAA
Organism: Danionella cerebrum; assembly: GCA_007224835.1. Classification (NCBI taxonomy): domain Eukaryota; kingdom Metazoa; phylum Chordata; class Actinopteri; order Cypriniformes; family Danionidae; genus Danionella; species Danionella cerebrum. The sequence continues at coordinate 18,127 of SRMA01025949.1, forward strand.
ACATCGGAATCAATCCTGCCATACATGTTTAGAATCCTTGTCTGAATGCATCTACACGGCACGTGGAATAAGGAAATATCAATGCAGTCTTAAACTGCTATTTCATGCCTGTAAATGATTGGAATATGTGCGTGATGGACCAAGACCAACAAAATGTCTATTGGAGCGAATTTCCAAAACGGACAGGAAGTCAACTGTTTTTACTTTTTCTTGAAAAAATTTGGTACAACTTCAGACTGCGGATATCCTTCTAGGAATATTATTTGATTACCATCAAATTCAGTCAGTCTCAGGCCTATGAAACGTTAAAATTCCAAAGCTTTTTTTACTTTGTTGAATGGCGTTCGCTAAATTGTGATGTTTTGCCAAAGAGCATGAAGTACAGTGGTACCCCAAGATACGAAATTAATCCATTTCAGGGTGGCGTTTGTATCTCAAAGCTTGTTTTACATGTAAAGCCGTGCAATGGCTCTCAGAAACAACAGAATAAGTAGATGAAAAAAATGGAAAACCAGAGAAAAATCAAGTAACGTTTCTTCACTCCTTAAATCTACACATTGTTAATGTAATAAATGATAATAAAATGTAATAAAACACAAGCAAAATACGTAATATGTACACAAATGTGAAACCTTACATTGAGACTGAGGCGATGTGTCGGAGGAGGAGGAACAGATGCTGAAAACATTACAGCAGTACGTATGAAAGTTAACTTTCTTGAGATATTTTACGAATTACGAAAAGCTACACGGTTTCAAGCACGAGCGCAAACCAATGCAGAGAGCGCTTCTTGAGAACGTGTCACGCGAGTTTCTCTAACTTGCACCACAGAACAGCGCCACGTTATAAACGTTATTTCTTTTACGACGAGGTGTTTTAAATCTTATCGGCCACTTTAGTAATGTCTACAATGGGAGAATGGAGCGCCAGGACTCGGAAGCGCAGCGCGACGTCAGACTTAACAAGCGGATAATAGAACAGAACTGTTGGTGTTTTTTGTATCTTGGACTTTTTTTCGTATCTCGAGGTACCACTGTAGTTCTAATAATTCTGTAATGTGTTGTCTGCTCAATCTGAAACTGCCAACTTGCTTAGAAATCCACGTCTGAACACATCTACATAGCAATATACAACACCAGGAAATTCTGCTATTAACATTCATAATGCACTTGTTGTACTAAATTTTCCAGATAGAAAATTTATCCAGAATATTAACCAGAGCAATAACCATTATTCAATTTTATTATTTCGTAAATTTGGCTTTTTCAGAAGCCTTAAAATACCAAATAAGGGAACATCCTGACAAAGCATTTTGCTCTGATACTTTACTTCAAGGATGAAGCTTTTAAAATGATTTGTTTGTCTTAAAATAATTGGTTTTATAAAGGTTTCACCCATTTGATGTATTGGAGCTGGTTCATGATTGCTTACACTGTAAAATGGCTACTAATCCTTTTTTCGGGTACTTTCTTATTAGATTGTTTCTAAGGAAGCATCAGTTGATTCTTCGAAAAACATCTCCAGTGAAAAAGTCTCCGTTTCTAAATATTTGCTTGCTTCGGTGGATTTGTCTGTGTGTATTTACCCTGGGAGCAAATAGTGCTCACTGGTTTCTGTACAACGGAAGAATTTATGTCAAGGGTGAAATATCACAACAGCCTTTTTAGGAGTTTTTTTAGACTTTAAATCACTGCTTTGCATTTTTCTTTGAAACATAGCTTCCTGGAAAAATGTAATGTCCAAGAATGAGGTTATTATATCATCCTTTTGCAATCTTTTATTCATTACACATCTTACTTTTCTACATTGTACATACTTCGTATTCATTTAGTCACTTATTTGTTTCACTAGTTCAATACCCTAGTGACCTATGTAAAACAAAAACATTACCAGTTAAAACTTAATATTATATGTTTAAATGAGGCAATTCTGTTCCAATTGTTGTTTTGTTGAAGTGGATTCAATTTTAATGAAAAAATACATAACATTGAGAAACAAATCTTGCTTTATAAGAAAATGTAGTTTACATTTTTTTTTTTAATTGGAGTGAAATGATGATGTTTTAATTAAAAACATCTTGTTATAATGATGAAAATTGTATTAGCATGGGATCATTGAGTCACACCACTCAAGGAAAACCGTCTAGCTCCGCCTTCATCAGACAACTATTGAATAAGCTATTCTTTGTCCAATATCCATTAAATAGTTTAAAGAAAACTAAACAACATTTGAGTTGGAAAAAAAATACAGACGCAAACATAGACATTACACCTTCTAAAAATATGTTATTTGGGTTCATATTTAACCAGTTAAATATATGTACCATTTGGTAGCTTTTGCTATCAATAAAAGGTGATCACTCTTAGCATTCAGAAAGCACAGTAGTTAATAAAAAATTCATAATGACTGTTAGACCACAGAAGAGCATCCTGTGTTCTCTACAGGTAAATAGCATTCTGGAGAGTGTTGTGTTTTAAATACTCAGCAATACTCTACATCTTAGTATGGAGTACAGTACATGCGTTACTAGTAGTACATGTGGGTTTTTTGTTTTTTTTATTCAAATGGAGTTGTCTGTTTCTCCTGTCAGCTTACTCTCGATTATTTCCCTCAGACCTGTTCGGAAGTGAAGATTTGCCCCGACGATGATGAAACCCTGTAAAAGAAAGTTGACAAAAATTCAAGGTTTGTGCCCATGACAAACATTCTGAAATTCTGAATCAGCGACACACACTGTGAACAATGACCTCAGCACTTCAAACAAATTTTTTTAGTTTATTTTAGTTTATTAGGTTTGATATTCACCTTAGTTCACTATTGACTTGGAAAAAGCAGGAAACACTTTCATTAGCATGATGCTAATATGTAATTTCCATGTGTTCAGTGTGATTTTACTCAGATTCTGAATCATTACTCTGATTCAAACGTCACTAGCAAGTGGTTAGCATTATGCTATCTAGCTCAACAACCATGATTTATCAACAAGCTTGTCATTAACATGTAGCTAGCATGTCTAGCAGGATGCAAGCAGCTCTTAGCCTAATTGTCCAGAATTAATGCATCAGTAACGTAATGAGTCACTACTAATAAGCTAACATGGCTTAGCATGCTGCTACCATGATTCAAATTGTATCATGTAGCTAACATGACTTGACATGAAGCTAGTATGCCATGATTCTTCTGAATTAATGCATTAGTAACGCAATGAGTCACTAATAATATGCTAGCATGACTTAGCATGTGGTTAGCATGTTGTTAGCATGATTCAAACTGTATCATGTAGCTAACACGACTTGACATGATGCTAATATGTCATGATACTACTGAATTAATGTAATAACATGTAGTGAGTCACTGTTAATATGCTAGCATCACTTAGCATGACGCTACTATGATTCAATGTCTATCTTGCAGCTAACTAGACTAGATATGTGGTATGCCACAACTGAATTGATGTATACTATTATGTAGCGAGTCTTAATTTACTTGCCAGAATGATGGTACATGCATTTAGCATGAAGCTACCACCATTCAGTATTATCTAGCTAAGAAATCATGATTTAAGTGGCATGACACTAACATCATTAATGTTACGAAAGCATATCTTCAATCATATAATTACTAAAAGCGTTCTAGCTTTGTAGTTAATATGGTTTGGGTTGTGTGATAGGTTAGCAAGTAGCTAACATTATAATATGTTTAATACATTACAACGAATGTAAATGATTGCATATGTAGCCATCATGATTAGCAGGTGACTAGAACGATTCTAGATAGTGTTAGCATGCCCTTAGCAAGTAGATAATATGATATTGAATGTACCTAGCAGGCATGACTTAACATATAATTATAATGTAGTTAGTATAAATCATGTCATTAGCATTATGGTTAGCTATCACGATTAGCAGATAGTATTAGAATCATTATAATTCGTCTTAGCAGTCTTTAGCATATAGCTAACATGATTTCATATTTCATGATATGTAGCTAGCATGAATTCGCATTTTCAGTGCAGGTAGTTACCATGAGTGAACATGTCATTAGCATATAAGTAGCATTAGGCTAAGGTTCCTTTTTTTGGAGGGGTCTGGATCAATAAAGGGCCATGACACAAAATTGTTTGGAACAAAGCAGTTTTTGAGCTTTGAAGGATGTTGCTTTACCCTACAGTTGAGAAATTTGATCCCCTTTACAATTAAAGGTGTGAAGGTTCTTACGTTGTGATACTCGACGACCTCTTCGATGAAATCTATCCCATCTGGAAGAGGGATCTGTACGCCTCGCTTGGTGTAATCTTTAATAATCACATAAAAAAATGGTTAAAATGCACTAAAATTCTCTTTTTTTACTGGTTTTACTGAAAATTAGTCTATATTTAATATCTCTTACTGTTGATAAGGGGCACCACAGATATTTGAAGCATCGTCTTCAGGGGACCTTGTAATGGAATCAGCTGCAGGAAAAACATAAAAATTCATGAAAGTCATTCCTATATTAACATTGATGTGCATCTATTTGTGATGCATTTCTATCTGAGCATTATGTCGCGTTTGTAAAAGTGGAACTTACAGCTAAGGACTCTAGAGCAGACTGGTTGGAGAAGATCTTAAACCTGAAAACAAAGAATGACATGGAGTTTAATGATGAGATTGATCATGAAGTGAAGCAGTTTGATTGCTAGCACCTCCTCAGATCCAGATGGATGGCGAGCCGCTTGCCCTTCATCGACACCTTTGCATTGAACTTTCCTTCCTGAAACAGATTAGAGCATTTACAGCCTCCTCCGAGTGAGGCCGAGTGTGCCTCCTTCATACAGCAAGGGAATATATATTTGACCACTTGTTTCTAAATGTTTACCTACAGATAAATAACTGATCCGTTTATGATCCTAATGCTAGGTTTGTTTAAACACTGAGACAAAATAACGAGAAAATCTATGACACCTACTTGAAGATTAGGTCATACGGACAAATAATATTGTTTGATATGTTTAGTTTTGAGTATTATAGTGTGTTTGTTTTTGACCTCACTTTCTATGACATCACATCCGGTTACCTCACTTCCTGTGCCATCATTTCCTCTATCTTGACTTGTCCCTTTCCTATTCCCTTGATGTTTTTGCTCTGCCTCGGTTTGTGAGTATTATTGGTGTATTTAAGGCTCTTGCACCAAAAGTTCGTAGAACCCTAATGTAATTGCTCATAGTATTATTGTTTCACAGATTTATTATTATTATTTTAGGGCTTAAATGTGCTTGAGAATTTCTCACATGTTAGACCTGGTGAAAATTTACCTGTTTTGGGGTTTAAAAAGTGGGTTTTTGAAAAATGGCTATATAGCGCCACCTAGGGCATTTCAGTTTGTCGTAAGTGAATTAAATTTGGCACACGTGTGTAGGGTACCAAGACTTAATTATAAGTCTATGGATTGCATTTTCCAAATCGACAGGAAGTCGGCTATTTTGCAAAAACATCTTAAAACTTTGCTTGTGTGGTACTTTAATGAACTCATACAGATTTTAACTGTTCATCTCCACCAGTCTTAACTTAAGGCTTGTACATATTGTTCTAAATATCAATGTTTTGTATTTATTCCATATATGCATTATCAATTGTTTGTTTTGTTTGCCCCTTTTTGTAATTCTGGTATCACTCTTATAAATAAAATTCACTTGGTTGGAGACAACCGAGTTGGCCACCTTATTTTGTTTCGTTTTAACCCCTAAATCGGGCGTAATTGGGGACTTGTCTGGGATTATAGAAGGAAATTATCCAGTCGTATAGAAAAAAAATTGTTATTATAGCCCAAGTTAGGTTGCTCCTCCACTAGATGGCGCAAATCATCTTTTAGTGATCACAAACCATTCAAATTATTTTGCTACAATAATAACCCCATTTGCAAGGATTGGTGCACCGTGGCTGTGAGTGTCCTCACCATGGTCATGCTGCTGAGCTGCACGACTGGTTTCCCCGGTGGAAGCACCAGCACTTTGACGTTGCAGTTAACAGCGACGCTTGCTCCTGAAGTTTTAATGGTGGCTCGAGGTGGAGATGTGACCTCAAACTCTAGAGAGAGGGGCTGCTCCATCAGCGCTGGGTTCTGAGGAGAGAACATCTTGTGTGAAGGTGTGCAGTGAATGCACAAAAAATTCTGCAAGTCATGCTCCAAAATTTGAACTAGACATCCATGCTTTTGTGACAGAGAAGGTCTGGCTTGCAGGCTGTCCCAAAGATCTTCTTTCAGGTTTAGTCCTCATGGAGTATGATTCAACACAGGGGAGGAAACTTAAACTTGATGTATTCTGTGAGAATTTACCGGCAAAACAAGCTTAAACTTTATTTTTAGGCAAAGAAATTGATTTTCTTCATATTTGAATGATTATAACTGGACTTTATCGAATCTGACTCCATATCACTGATTATAAAATGCCCAAAAAATTATTTTAATGCTGATTTTGCATCCAACCAAAACACAGACTCCATTTAATTCTTTTTGTTTGGCGTTTTTGTCTATTTAAGTCAAACTCAACAGACAAATTCTTTGAGAAGTTTGAAAGCGTCTCAAGCGTTTATTTTGTTTAATTTCTTTTCATCATCTTTGTGGTGTTTGCCTGGGTGCGAAGCGCCTCACCAGCATCATGATGGTCCCTAAGTAGGTAGTCCTCAGGAGAACCTCCAAGTCTTTTGGCATCTGAAATATCATTAGCATAAGTTCAATAAAAACAGTGGAATGATCTGTTTTCTCATTTTAAAGGTCTGATTTTATTAGATGGCATCGTACCCGTTCGTTTGCGATCTGCAGCTGGAAGAGTCCACCTTTAAAGTAGGAGTAGAGGCCGCTGTCGAAGAAGTACTCGGAGAGGGCGAGATAAATCATCCGGTCGTTCTCTCTCACCACCGGATTCACCGCATAGTTCACCAGGGTGTTATTCTCGTTCTTTAGATCGTAAAACATCCCCTGTGCCGGTATAAGAGAAAACGAACGAGAGCGATTGCAAAGAAGTGTTTTTTAGAGGTTAACACTTTAAAAACACTTCAATGCTTTTGCTTAAGTAAACTTTTTTAGTCCTTTCCCAATTTGTTATCCACACTTTTACCCAACATTTAAGTTTATATTTAGACAAGAAACGGTTTCATCAAATGGTTAAACCTACGGTAAGACATGATACCTTAACTCTTGGAGGTCTACCAAAGGAGAGGGTGTTAGTGATTAACTAATTTTGCGAATGTTAAATGGTAAAATGTCTCATTTATGACAATATTGTGATTGGTTTTATTTTGCAGCAAATAGAAAAAACACGTTTATTGAACACGAATCAATCTCAATTGTTGTAAAATCTCGCTCACCTTAAAGTCCATGTCGAGGCTGGTTTCTGTCACCACAGGGTCGCTGAGCAGAGAGTAATCGATGCCTACGTAACTGTCCACCTCGGCACGCACTGAGATACGCGTCAGACATTCAATGGATCAAATGAACAGGAAATGTATCTTTTAATCATTACTTTCTTACCTGGTATCGTTTCCAGAAGCTGGTTTACCAAAACTAGAGCAGCGTGGTTCAGGACTGGACAGATCTGAGAGAGAAAACAAAGCATCATCTAATGTTATCTAGTATTTTACCCAAAAGAACGAAATCATTATCGTACATGTTAAGGCGTTCAATTATTGGAGATTACTGGAAGTTATTTAATAATAAATGCTGTAAGAATCGTTAGTAATCACTGGCCTCAACTAAACGAGGTTTTTGTCCAGACGTGCCTCCGAGTTTCTGCATCAACAATGCAAGAGTAAAACAGAACCTTTACTGTCTAACAGTGAGGAAATAGCTTTTTAATAACAGGAAAAATTTGAAATAAAATGAAGATGGATGGATGGACAGACAGAGGGTTAAATCGTTGGTTATAGGGATGGATGGATGGATGGATGGATGGGAGATGTTTGGAGGGACACATGAATGTGGGTGGATGGATGGGTGCATGGGTGGATATATGGATGTATAGATTGGTATTGGTATTGGATTGGTATCCATACACCATTGATATGGATTGGTGGATGGATGGATGGATGGATGGATGGATGGATGGATGGATACATGGATGGGGATGGATGGATCTATGGCTGGGGGGATGTATGTATGATGGATGGATGGATGGGGGATGGATGGATGGTGAATGAATGTATACATGGATGGGGATGGATGGATGGATGGATGGGGGATAAATGGATAGAGTGTAAATGGATGAATGGATCTATGGATGGGGGGATGGATGGATGAGGGGTTGGATGGACAGAAGGATGGATGGACGGTTGGTGGATGGATACACGGATGGAGGATGAAACCACTCCTTTGATATTGATGGGATCTTGGACGCATGCTTAGAGTCATTGCCCTGCTGAAAGATGAACCATTGCCCCAGTCTGAGGTCATGAGTGCTCTCAAACAAATTCCTTGATGAAAGAACATCTCCACAGCATGAATCTGCCACCACCGTGCTTCACTTTAGGAATGCTACTGATACAGTGATGAGGAGTTCCTGGTACCTTCCACACATGATGCCTGGTGTTCTCCTCAGAGATTTTGCTGCAAGACTCCAAGACGTCTGTCTGCCCACTCTAACATAGAGCTCCGACTAGTGGAGTTCTCCATAGATGGTTGTTCTTCTGGAAGGGACACTAAAGCGCAGACCATTGGGTCCGTGACTGAGACTCTTGTCCCCCGATCGCTCTATTAAGCTCTCGGAAGAGTCCCGGTGATTCCAAACTTCTTCCATTTATCGATTATGGAGGACACTTTGCTCATTGAGACCTTCAGAGCAGAACCTTTTAGGAAAACGTTTCTGAATGCACTTACTGTAAACTAAACCCTTAAAAACAAAAACAGAGATGTCACTGACCCTTTTGTTTAAGACGAAGCGCATTCCGGTGGTCAGAAAAGTTCCAATGAAGTCATAAACCCTCCTGAGGAAAAATGATCAACATTTCAGAAATCTCTCAATGTGTTTAATGGCAACGAATGATGATAAATATCCAGAAAATGTTTCTGGGTTGAATATGTGTCTCCGCACCCGAGCGTCCCGCTGAATCTCGCCCTCATCTTGGCGATGGAGGCTTCACAGGTGACGTTGGAGATCTTGAGGCGTCCCTCGTCATCCTTACTGAGCTGGAGGCCTGTGAAGATGTTCACACCTTCTGCTGAGGCGTTGATGAAGCCCTCATCGTAACTGCAGAAGAAGAGGTTTGGATGCACCTTGAGGCTGCGGGGGTCACTTTATCAAGCCATTAGCGTTTAATAAAATACATTTTTTTCATCACACAGAAACAGAAGACAACAGTCATGAGCTGAGAAGACTGGTGTCCTGAGATTCAAAAGGTCCTGTGTGTGTCTCTGCTGTGGGATATTTGCTATTTGAATCTAAAGTACCGAACAACTAAAAACTAGATCTCATTGTTCTGTTTCAGTTTGGTAGCTGATGTGTTTTCTATATTTTTCTATAATTTTGGGCTCGGACGAATTTATAATAAAAACTAGGACTGATGCATTTTCTGATCATTCAGAAATCTGTCTTTTTATGGGTGTCCCAATTCATAGGGGTTTATTTTCTGCCCTTTCCCTTAACCCTTGTTTTTCAGAGGAAGGGTGAGGGGAAAGTGAGCGAAATCAAATTATGCTTTAGTGTTAATTTCTTTGGGGTTTTTTTTTGACATTGGCTTGTCAAAGAACGGACCAAGCGCTGTTCAAAAGTATGTGAACCCCATAGAAGGAGTTAAATATTTACCCTTAACTTATAATGGCCATTGAAAATAAATGGGAAAGGCAATGAATATATCTTTAATGGGGGCTTGTTTATATTAACGAAAGTTACAACTTAATTTTTTAATGACCCCTGACAGCTCCCTAGCAACCAAACTGTTTACCCTAGCAACCACATTATCTGAACTCCACTTTCTCTGAAATCTTAACATTGGTAAATGATAAAGACATGAGTGTTGGTTTGAATACCTTGTAGTGACAAAGGCAACGTGATATTATATCATTGACCCTTCCATAGCAACTAAACAACCACATTTTCTGAGCTCTATTTTAACTTTGGTACATGATGGAGACATTGAGGTCAATTTGTATAACTTATAGTGACAAAGGCAACATTCCCAGTCACTGACCCCTCCATAGCAACCAGACTGTTTATCCATAGCAACCAATTACGCATATCTCTGCTTTTAAAAATCAAAGATAAATTGGCATTGGCAACTACCGGTATGTTTAACGTTAACAAAGTTAAAGCCAACATCAAAGTTTGTGAACAATCTTTAGCCATCTAGTTACTATTACTTTCTTATATACAGTAAAATATCCTCTGCTAGATTTCACAGATGCAGAGAGAGACTCACAAGAGCCAGTAAAGGATGCGTCTCTGGAAGTTTAGGGTGATGGAGGAGTTTAGCACCTCGAAGATCAAACCCACGTCAGGCTGGAAGCGCAGGTCCGAGGTGAGATTCAACTCGATGATCTTAACACTGAAAAACACCGTTATTTAACTTTTGTTGCAGTGAAATAAAGGGAATGAAAGTTATTGAAAGGTGTACTTGTTGATGGTGTACTGGAAGCGGCCCTCGTCTCCTTTCATCTCTGGCATGGTGATGTTACTCAGCTCCTCCTCCACGAACTTCTTAGTTTCTGCCTTCACTGCAAAACATCACACAAAGACTTGTCATTTCTTCTGATTAAATAGGTAAGGATTGTTGCACCTTCTTATCAGAAATCTCACACATCTCGAGCCCTCGGGTGGTGATGCGGATCTTGCATCCAGGTGACACCGCTGAGGTCATTGTGATGATGGAAAGCAGAAAGATGACGGAGACGCTCAGCAGTCCCATGATTGCTCATCCAACCTGAGAGATAAGATTTACATCATTTAGGATTTATTTCCAATTGAGAGAGAGAGAGAACTGAGGGAGAAGAAAGTAGTGAGAAGCTCAATGGATAAGAAGAGGTGAAATTTGTGCAGACTTGTGAATTTCATTTAAACAATTACGTGTTGAATGTTGAGATTTGCATATTAAATATTCAGAATTGTTGGAAATTTGAAATTGATGATTGAAAATCTGATCAAAAAAACCCTTTGAAATAGACAGTTGATCTTTCTAAAATAAAAATTTGAAATTGTGTGTTTAAATGTCAGAATGCATTGAAAATTTGCAAATAAATCTCAGAAGTTCACATCAAAAGTTCTGAAGTGCAATTCTAGAATGCATGTTGAACATTTGTAATTGACAGTTTGATATTCTAGATGTATTCTGGATATTCCAAAAATGAAAATTCTAAATTGTGAACTGAAAATTTTAAAATGAGTTGAAAATACAGAAATCTCAATAGCATATTGATTTGCAAACCAAAACATTCTGAATTGTGTACATTAAAAAAAAATCTGAATTTCCAGTTAAAAATTCTGAATTCAGATTCACTGTTGTATTTCGGCCCGGCGATGGACTGGTGACCTGTCCAGGGTGTACCCTCGCCTCTCGCACGATGTGAGGTGGAGACCCTTGTGACCCCAAAAGGGATTAAGCGGGAGAGGGAAATGAGTGAATGAATGAATAAAATGAATGTTGCATTTAGTAAAATTCAGAGTTAAATATTTGAAATTGACAATTGAACATTACAGAAATAATAAAAATGTTGAATTGAGGGGGTGAAATTACAGGTCACATAAAAAAAACATAAGTGCCAGAAGTGAGATGCAAATGCTTTGGTTAGAATTTTAATTTTAATTTTTACAATTGCAAGTTGAAAATTCAAAACTATTACATGACTGACACCTGCTAGCGACAGACAGTTGATAAATCTCTGACTTTGTCATGACACAATTGGTACAATTTCTCAAAATTCATTCTGAAAAAGAAAGTCAAAGATTTTCCTTGGCCTGAAGAATGGAAAAGTCTAAGTTTAAAAGGTTATTATATTTTTATTCTGAACACTACTTGCCATCACTTGCCATCAGTGGCCCCAAATCCCCCTCCAAAAGGTCAACCTCCTAGGATAATATAAAAAAATAAACAAAAAAAGTTTTTATCTGTAGCCTGGAATAGTATCAACCAAAACCAGGTTTTGAGGAAAATTCAGGCATTAGAGTGTGACATCTCACATCATAATGTGAAGTCGTTTAAGAGCGGGAAATGGTCACAGCTTTATGCATGAGTACACTCATTTGCATATGAGGAAACTGCAGGCGTTAAAGTTCATTCTCACTTGCTAAACACACATCTGCTTTATTTAACTGAAGTGTAAATGTAATAGCATGGCACATTTTATCACTATAGAGTTGATAACCTGAAATTGTTGTAGTGAAGCTCAATGCAACTTATGCACAAATTGTTCCACAAAAAGATGCAATACCAGTTTTGATCCAGAGATGGCAGCAGCGAGTAAATTACTACCAGCTATGCTGCATCTATTCAATGAATAAAATATAAACGCTGACAAAAAGGGTTAAATTATAGTTACCGGTAACTTTTATTACTCTTACATTATATTTAACTAAATAAAGAAGTGTTGACGTCTTTGTTTCTGAAGCTGTGAAGAGCACAATACAAATAAAATTAAGTTAATTTAAGAGAAAAGGCCTAAAATTTAATGTTAATTAGTTACAATTCACAACAGGTTACCCAACATCCTAATTCAAGTAAATCTAAGTCAAGATAAATAAAATCTATTAGATAAAGAACGTGTCATACAGTAAAAAAATAATGTTTACCAGCATAAAAATTGTAATAAAAAAACACGTATAAAGAGTATGACTTTTGAAGCACAAATTTCAAAGGCTACTATAAATTGACTTTTATTTATTAAACTATAAATATTCTTATTCTACTATAAATAAATCGTACAGTCTAAATATGCTGAGCTAAACGTTTTGGCATGAAATTAATAACTAGAGCTCACTTTCCATTTCTAGAATTTGTGCTTATATTCTCTGCACTTATATTCTTATGCACAAAGTTATAATATTAGAGCATCTAATTATCTGACTCTATTATAATGCTGCTTTTCTTCCCTTGCCGTCCTGCAGCAAACAGCTTCTCCAGTGCCTCAGCAGGAAAAGAAATGCTGACGGCTGGATGTACAGACAGCAAAGCAATTAAGAGAAGCATCTTGCCTTTCAAGTGAGGAAATGTCCAGCTCGATGAGTCCAAGTCTTTCCCTCGCTTGTTTCAGCAGCAGTGAGTGTGAAAGGTCTCTTACTGAGTGTGATTATAGCAAAGGAGGGGGGGGGGGTGAGTAGGTGGGGGTAGAATCTCCAAAGAGAGACATAGTATATTTACTATATACTGCGAGTGTGTTAAACATTCAGAATTGGGAGCTAAATATCTGAAATGTGAGAGGAAAATTCTGAATCATCAGTTGAAAATGAAAAATTGGCCAAAGATTAAAATTGCAAGTTGAAAACAGTGAGCGGATAATTCTGAAATATGAATTCACAATTGCAAGTTGAAAATCCAGAATAACACACTGAACATTCAGAATGGCAAATTGAAAATGAGAACTGAGAGATTAAAATTTAGAATTGCAAAGAATTGTAAAGGAGGGAGGATGTGGGGAAAGACGGCATCTGCAGTGAGATGTTATATGAGAATATGTTATGGATGTGTTGAAAATTCAGAATTGCAAGCTGAATATTCTTAATTAAAATTACATATTCAGAACTGCCAGTCTCAGTGAGAAAAATAACATTTAGAAAATTATTCATTCAATTCGAGAATTCAGAATTGTAGGCTGAATATTCAGCAAGTTCAAAATTATTAAATTCAAAGGTGTAGGCAGAGGGGGGCGGGGCGGAGGCGGAAGAAGGAAGACGGAACATCTCAGTGTATTTTAAAATTCTGAGAATTTTAATTACGGGGTTACGGGCTGAATATTCTGAAATGCAATATAGAAATTGCATTGCAATAGAACTGAGAGTTGAAAATTCAGAGGAATGGAACGATAATTTAGAATTGATTCATTGAATTGCAATGACAGAACAGCAAAAGTGGGGAGAGTTGAAAAAGTTGCAAGTTCGAAATTGTGAATTGAAAACAGAGTTTGTTTTACAGCAGTGTAGAAAATAGAGGGTGGGGGGCATCTCAGTATAAATGAAAATTCAGAATTACAAGGTGAATATTCCAAATCGGAAATTGAAATTCAGTACTGAGATTTGATTGCAATTGAAAAATCTGGATTGCTTGCTGAATTTTCTGAAAATGGACAGATGGAGGGGGGATCTGCAGTGACAGCATTCGCAGTGAGAGCTTATAGAAGATTCAGGATTATATAAACCAGTTCAGAAATTGAAATTTTGATGACAATGAGAATTCCAAGCTGAAAAATCTTACCCTAATGTTTTACTAAATGTCACTATTTAGTGCATTAAACACAGTTACGATGCCAAATTACCAATTAAACCAAATTGTGACCAAAGGGAATAATAAAAAAAACACACAAACCCCAGATGAGTTACATAAACAAGGTCACTCTCTTAGAGACATGTGTTTGTCTGCATTTGCGCATGAAAAGATGCTGGAGGCAGCTGTCTGTAGTCCCACAGAAACAAACAACAGGACCAAAACAAACTGTCCCACAAATGGTCTTCGCGAGGTCATTGACCCCAGAGTTTGGCTGATTTCCTCGCTTCAAAGAAGATGCTCTCAGGCAGGCGGAAAGATTTCACTAATGCATCATTCTTCTCTACAGCACCCTGCAGCTTTGGGAGCATTTGGGAGCTCTTTAAGAATTCTGAGGCTATTGCTCCTCTGAGACTTTCACCCAGCGCATCTGCGTTCTTCAGCAGGACTCAAACTACCTTTCCACCAGGTGCATTTTTGTCTCTCGAGAACTTTTGTTGATCTTTTAAAAAAAATGTATCCCACAAAAATATGCTAAAAAAGGAGAAGAGAAGAGAAGAGAAGAGAAGAGAAGAGAAGAGAAGAGAAGAGAAGAGAAGAGAAGAAAGGGGTCACTATCGTTCACAAACCAAGACTGCTTCTCGAGGTCAATGCCCCAAAAACAATGAACTAAACAATCAAACAATGTTACACAAGCAGAGCGTAATATTTAACTTTCCGGAACTGTGCTGTGAACCAATTGGGACACTCAAGAGAAACTCAACAGCTGTGTAAATTACTTTTTTTAATCTATTTTATATGAAATTAGACGTGATGTCTTCTGAATTCTATCCACATTTACGGTACTCTGAAACAATGTTCCTCTGTCTGCTTCACATATAAAACTTTCAACTTCAGTTCAGATAAGGGTAAAATCCCATTTTAGTTCTCTTTTTTTCAGATATTGTAATTAGAAAATCAATGTATTGTTAATATTACTAACCTGCAGTATAAACTTTAGCCAACAGTCTTTGTTTATTTCATTGTGAGCTATTTTTGTCTAAAAACAAGTCTGAACTTTTATTGTTGATTATTAGTTAGCTCTAAGTGTAGTTAAGGTACATGTGAATCAAATTATATCAAACAGCTCCAATCATCGTCAATGCCACACATATGTTAAAACCCAGTCATGGACTGAAACAGACACAGCTGTGTAGCAGGCTTTAAACTGGGTGAGGAACAGCCAAACTCTGCTACTGAGGTGAGGCTGTGAAAGACAGCATCCTGGCAGCAACTAGACCCAAGGTAGTTTTCTCTGCACCAACAAAACCTCTCCATGGCAAAAGAATTCATCATGTCGAAGGTCTGGAGGGCTCCAAAGGGTTCTGCAGCAGGACAATGACCCCAAACATACATCTATCTTCAGAACTATCTTCAGCATAAAAAGCAGGACGTACTGGAGGTGAGACATGGCCCCCACAGAGCCCTGATCTCAACATTATCGAAAATGAGACAGAAAAAGTTTTCTTACCACAGCTTTGGAATAGATCCAAAAGGATAAAGTCGTGTTGTGTATTTTATATTTCTACTATATTGGCATAAAACTGCATTTGTTTCAGTGAAACCAACCATTTCAGAAAACTCAAGCCAAAGTGAATTTTTTAGAAAATTTATTTTTGGTTAGTGTTTTTTCTTTTCTTTGCTGGTGTTTTCAGATTTTCATGTGGACAAGGGTTTGTTTTTAAACTATGTTTGTGTGGCAGCAACATTTTAAAGTAAAAGGTCCATGTGGAAATAGCAACGTTTGAATTCCTTTGAATTTGCAGAGGGAAGGAAGAAACATTTAGTTCTAATTTTTGTTATTTAAGAGCTGTTTCTGGAGAAACCCGTACATCAATGATGAGAGACAGTTGCAAAGAAGATTTACATGTGTCCCTCTCTACATTTGCCATTTTACAAAGTGATTTGGTCAGTGTTCTTTCACTGGGGTTTTGCTAGCACAATGTACTTCTGACTGAGCCACAGGAAAGAAGAACCAGTCATAATAATAAAATGTTTTCTGCCACACTGTAAAAGATAAAAGTGGAGAACATACATTTTTCAAAGGAATTTAATGCAAGACTTTTAAGAACCAAATTAAATTTAGCTTTTTTTAATACCCCAGTTTTTCCAGTTAGCCATCAGAAAATGTAAACATTGAGCTTGAACGCATACAACACTAGAATTGTGAAGAATATGAGAAAATTAGATAACTTTTTCTTCTTAAACCTTTTTCTTTCAAATTTTTTGCATTTTTTAAATTTGCTCAACTTGTTTTAAAAGTTTATAGCATTTGTCTTTGCATGCTTCAAAGGGTGCTCTGTAGATTCGAAACCCTAACATTAAATTCCCTTTCAGTACCTCATCCAAAAACATATCTCAATATGACAAAAATACGTTTTTGTTATTCTGTAGAAGGGAAAATGCACTAAAAATAAAAAAATTCTCTAATTTTCCAGAGAATTTACAAGAGGAAAACCATCTGTTAAAACCACCAGTAACCCCTACAATATAATAGAACACAAAATAAGTTGATTAAAAATATATCATTCTTATATAATATCATTAATGTGTATATATAATGTCAATACATCATTTATATATGAATAATAAATTATTTTTATCATATCTAGGCCAAAGGGTAAAACGCAATGACCCAAACCTAGTGCTGTGAGAGCTCAAAGTTCTCTCTCAGCTGAAAATAAAAAAAAGTGCACAATTAATAAGTGATCTCCACATATAAATCTCTCATTTCTTGAAAATCAACACTGTTCCTACCTCCATATGTCCAAGGACTCCATTCATAAGCCTTTTAGAAATGGCTCAAAATTAAACTTTGTACAGATTTAAATGCAACGAATGCTGGACTTTCGTTCCCAGACACCTTTGTAACACTTTTCACAATAACAGATACTCACAGAGGAGAACTCCAGAGGAACTTAATGCTTTTTAAGCTCTCAAATAGACTTCCATATAGTCTTTGGTGAGATGTTAGCTCAGGTCCTTTGGGTTCAAACCCCTGCTTCACTCTGAGTTTCAATAAAAGGGCAAACGGGTTGAGGAAAAGGGTGTTCCTCTTTACCACATCATGTGATCCACTCATTATGTGCAAAGAGAACCCAAAAGATTCACCATGCAAATATTATGTATGACTTTAATTTAAATATAAAATGTGTGCCTTTAATTCATGCAACTTGAAGTACAAAGGTCGACATTTTTGCAGATAAAAGTGAAGTTTAGAAACCACTCGGCAGCAGTCTCCCCCTTTTAATTTCTGTAGACTAAACCTTAAATTAGTCCTTGAGTTCTTAGAAGCTCAAGTTACAAGGTTTCAGAGAATCACATGATGCAAGAAATTGGTTCAGCCAACCAATTTAAAACCACAAAGGCCATAGGTGGAGCTCAAAGTTGTATTGAATGCATATGGCCACCTATTATGTGGGTAAACCAAGCATGGTAAAGCTAGTAGAACTACACAAGCTTCAGTTACAGGAAAATCTTGATGTAAAGTGGTTAGAAGCGAGGGTGAGGCATGGTATTGGGGTCATCAGGTTGACACTGCCTTTCAACATTTTATTCATTAAAACCACTGAAGACATAATTGTGTGATTTGCAGCACTTTACATTGTATAAAAGAACATTTTAATTAATTATATAGTTTGACATAAGAGGCATTTTGGCATAAGCGAGTTCCGGAGTAATTGTGTATCAACTCATGCAACTTATTGAGGAATGGTGTGATATTCTGTTTGGCACATCTGCCATATTTGTACAATCTTAAATAATTTTATATTTGTTCCAATTTCCCATTGAACTCAATCCATTGTGATTACAGGTCCAAGTATATAGTTGAATCTATTCAATGATATGTGGAGCACAAAAACATAATAAATGCTTGGGGGGGGGGGTGTACTTCTGTTCATTACAGCCTATACACCTGTAATCTATTAATTTACCTCTATATTGTGTGTTTAAATAAAAATGTAAACTTGACAAAATTGGTTTACTACAAATAATTTAATAGGTTTTTTTATTTTTATGTAAACAAATGTTAAACCATTAGTTTGGTTCTGTTTTATGTTATTTATTTGACCCACTGAATTGTTGACTCTCTGCAAATGGCCGCTCGGCTTTGTCAACTTTCACCCTGGATTTTATTCAAACCAGCGCATGCGCATTAACCAGGTCCGAGTCCCCGATACAAGATGGCGGAGTCGGTGGGGAGGGAGAGGCGGAGGCGGGTCCCAACCGAATAGCGCAAAGCCTATTGAGGACTCCGATAAAACCTCTCGAAGGTAAGGGATTCAGTCATTGAAGAGCAGCTCTAGAGCAATAAGCGTGTGGCGGAATGCGCGGGGCACACAAATATCCCTACGGCGGCCGCAAACGTGCGTAATACACGCAATAAACAAGGTTTATACTGCGATGCCTAGTGTCCGAAAGCGCTCGCCATCTTGTCAACCGAAAACTGCGCGCCTAAAATTTCAGCGCGAAACACTCGAAGATTGATGGGGGTTAAACTCAACAAATAAACAGTGGAACTGACTCCAATGGTGCCCCTACACACTCTGCTCCGTTCTAAGCCCAAATAAAGCTATATACTGTGCTATTTCATGTTATTTTGCCCGTTCTGTGCAGCACGTAGTTGAACGCTGCTGAAGCTCTTTGTTGGATGTTTTTCTCCTCCTCCTCGGGTTTGTTGTGGGCGGTGTACCAGGCGCATGCGTGTCCGTATTTCCCTCATTTGCGCTCATTTTACATTTATTTACAACTGTAAACGCGTTTATTTGTAATAGGAATACTGTACTGTTGCTATTTTTGTTCAAGTTTGTGCCTTAATACCCACTGTAATTCAGGTTTACAACAACATTAATACACCTTTCCATCACTCCCATGTTTGAAACAACATTTCGCTAATATTACGGGAAGTGTTTTGAGTTTACGTTATGCGTTGTAATTTTTACAGTGTAAAAAATGCCTTTTGGGGTCTTGTGAATACATATATATGTATTCCCCAATAAAGGGCTGTAATGGTAGGGGAAAATATTAGGGCAGGACAAATAAAATTTGGACGGGAGAAACAATATTATTTTTTTAATCTTTTGCTCACAAAGCACCTTTATGTTTCTGCGCAAAAATTGGCTTCCCTCACAAAGCACATTTATGTTCCTGCACAGAAAACATTTGCGTGATAAGTAAGCTGGCCGCAATAATTTTATCAACAGTTATAAAAAGATGGTCACGGACCACAATATTTGATTGTGCTCCCACTGTTAACAATGATCACCATATAATGTAATGAGGCCTAGATGTCAGTTGTCATGATGGAAAAAACTAAGAGTTATCAGGAAGCATTATTGTCCAAAATCCTTTTATTTGAAAGGGACAGTGTATTATTATAAGAGTACACTGTTTCCTTTCTTTAGGCAGGACAAATGAGGAGCTATGACGAGTGAAAACCATGGAACTGTAAAGGCAGATTTGCCAATGGTCATGTCGCCTACTGGGTCTACTTCACAGACGGCTCCCTTCTCACCCTCCACCAGCAAACCCATCCAAGAGCTGCCAGGTTGGTAAACAATCTCTTGCTTTTGAAAAATTCTGGATTCTACTGCTGCTCACAGAAAGAAGGTTGTTGCAGACACAAACAAGTTCCCTTACTTTGTTAGAAAACAGGAATCTGTCTGAGCACAAGACATTATGGGATATTGGATTATGGCGAAGGATTTTTAAATGAGCATTTTTAGATTAATCTATCCTTTATAATATCAACAATGAAGCAAAATTTTGCTGCAGTGCATCTGACACAACGTTCATTTTTTAGATGAGCTGGTCCAGGCTGGATGGTCGAAGTGCTGGAGTAAACGGGAGAACCGGCCATATTATTTTAATCGATTCACCAACCAGTCACTCTGGGAAATGCCCGTCCTGGGGCAGCACGATGTCATCGTAAGTTTGTTAAAATTTATAAACCATGTGTTTTATAAGAAAATAAAAAACTGTATAAATAATATATATATTTCTAATCCTATTTTTTGGTTGATTTCGAGACAAATCAGGAAATACATCATAATGCATCACTATCAGGAAGTTTTAAGCTCCTTATATACAGTAGTTTATTTCCTGTTCCTCACAAAGCTGACAACTACTATTCAGTTCTCTTTTCCTTGCCCCTCCTCCCCATCTTCACTTTCTCTCAAAGCAGAACAGCTGTTTTATATCTAATGTTTAAGCTAAATAAAGCTGCATTTTCCATTAAATCTACGTCTTGTAACTTCTTGACTGTGATGTATATTATGTCTCAGAGTTCAACCAGAAAATAGGATTACTTCACATTTTGGAAGTTTGTTATTTATAAATTGTGAGTGTTTATTTATTTTTTCAGTCAAAAATACACTTACAAAATAGTTTTCACTATATGGTTTATTTCAAAGTCAATTTTGGTTGGGGATATTTAAAGTAGTGCCTTACATTATTGAATTTATTTAGATTTTAAGACTTTTTATCACTGTGAATTTGGTTTTTTGAATCTTTCTTTTTTTTTATTTTACTTTAAGATTTGTTGATTAATTCTTAACTGCGTAGCTCCAATTAATGCTGTTACCTTCCAAGAAAAAATGCTCTAATTACCTGTCAGTTGATGATTTATTATAAAATGCTTTTATTTTATGTTCAGTCTGATCCTTTGGGGTTAAATGCGGCTCCAGCTTCTGGTGAAGCTGCCAGCGATGGCAGTCTGGGAAATGGGCAGCGCAAGAGACATCCCTCAGAAGATGCTGCCCAAACAGGTCCCAACAGTTTCAAGAGGCCAAAGGTAGGTTTTCATCCAAAACTTACTAATAAATAGGTAATAGGTGGTTAATACAAGAAAGGAAATGCACTGGTGAATCCAAATTTTTGCACACAAAGAAATGATCAGTGAAAATCTGTTTTTATTTCTTTTCTGTCTCGAGTTGGTGAACTCAACCCATTTGACCAAGTCCTCCTCTCTCGGCTCCTTTCAGCAAGTTCTTCATGCAAATAGTCCTTTAATGCCATCCAACTGTGTTCTATAGAGGCGTGTTCCAGTAAATTTCCTTAATAATTCAAATCAAATCTGTTCCATCACTGCAGCGTGTTTGTAAAATAAGTGCTCAGTAAAATAAATCTGGTTTTGTTAACATTTCAGGTTGAGATTCCAGTCACTCCAACAACTCCCACTGTCCCCATTTCTCCCAGTACGCCTGGAGTCAAACCGTGGGTGAATGCCACAGAAGAGAAACCAGGCCAGACGAGTACACCAGCTCCGGCACCGTACCGACCGTCTGTGTAAGTCTGGGGTTCCATTTTTTTTTATTAACTTCTTTGCTTTGTAATGAATTAATAAAAAGTTTGAGATGGTGCTGTGTTGCCAGATGATCAAAGTGGTCCCTTTTCCAATCAAAAACCTCAATTCTCCTTCAATATTTTCACACTTATACAGATATCTGCAGATAAATAATACATTACTCACAAAATGTAACTATAGCAAAGATGTAGAGGATGTTATAACTTTATATTTCTATGGGACAACCCACGAGGGGAGGATTGACTACTTACTACGATAGAGTTTACAGAAAGGTACAGAAATGACTCCAACTGTGGACTTTTTTGGGGATTTCAAAAAAATTCCAGGAACAGATGACGTAAAAAATTTTGGAAGGCAATTGTTTAATCGAATCATTTAAAAACCTGAGGTGGGGTGTTTTACAGCTAGCTTCTAGCTTCAAAGAAATCAAAATGAGCTTAACTTGGACAGAATTGTATTTTTTATAATGAAGCCACAACCCTGCTCTGCGTGTTTCAGAGTGTACTGGGATCTGGACATTCAGACGAATGCTGTGATTCGTGAGCGCGCTCCAGCAGCAGATCATCTCCCTCCACACCCTGAGATTGAGCTACAGAGGGCTCAGCTCATCACCAAACTGCGACAGCACTACCACGAGCTCTGCTCTCAGCGGGAGGGTACGCTCATCTGCTGCTTTCAAATGTTGCCTTCTTTACCTATTTTAATTGTTGCTTTAAAACTGTACTTTATTAGGAACTAATCTTCAAAAGAAAAAATCCTAGCATATCTGAAGAAACTGACTTCATGCAAGCACAGTGAATATTTTGTCGTGCCTTAAAGATAATTTCAAGGTCACCTGGTTGTTGTTAGGTATCGAGCCTCCACGGGAATCCTTCAACCGCTGGCTTTTGGAGAGGAAGGTGGTAGATAAAGGTCTGGATCCTCTTCTGCCCAGTGAATGTGATCTGGTCATTTCTCCGTCCATGTTCAGAGAGATCATGAATGACATCCCCATCAGGTACAGGACAGTTAGCTTTCACCATCAATATTTCCCCAAGGCTCAGTCAGTAGAACACCATGCAATACATTTTATATTTTTATCATTGCTTCTATTCAGTGTACTTCTCTTTGGATAAAAGGGACTGTATGCATTTTCAATAAATGTTGACCCCCTCTAGACCAGCTCTGTGTTTTTTTTTATAAATCAGAGCATGTGATGTTTATGCTATGTGTTGAGTGATTCTTATTTACTGTCTTCTTAAAATGCAAATTTTCTTTTTCCCTCCTCTGCTTTCTGCCACTCACACCTCAGTGCAGATCTCTGCGAGCATTCAGAACAGTTAACAGTATTTTAAACCCTCAAAATTGTTACAAATAAGAATTTATTTGTACGTAAGTTTGTGACATGAAGTGTCATTGATGCATAAAAACTTTTATTGGAATTCTTAATCTGACTGATTAGAGGGCGTATTGGGTATTTTAACCTGATTGGTTAATGGATTGGTGAGGAGGTCTTATCCTGATTGGTTAGTAGGCAGATGAGTAGCTCTGATCCTGATTGGTTAGTGGGGGCATGAGGAGGTCTTAACCTGATTGGTAGTGGGCAGGTGAGAAGCTCTTAGCCTGATTGGTTAAGCATTAATGAATGTAAAAACAACTTCACATACATCTTTGATAAGGAAACAATACATAAAGTTACATAATATGGCTCCTTTAAACAGGTTACATGTGTAAAGTTTTTTCCTAATTTTACATTTTCTTCATTTTTAGACTCTCTCGAATCAAATATAAGGAAGAGGCCAGAAAGCTGCTGTTTAAATATGCAGAGGCTGCCAAGAAAATGATCGATTCAAGGTAAAAAAACAAATCTCAAATTTCATTTATTTTGACTGTTGAAATGTTCTGTCTTCGCAAAGACCTTCAGGGTTTAGGTGTGTGGTGGCAATGATCTTCTGTAGAGACTAAGCCTGGTTTCAGAAAGCCAGTCATCCTCTTTGAGAGACTAAGTCCCTTGGTAGAAAGTCGGCCGTTCTCTTCTTCTAGACACTAAGTTTTTCCTCAGCTGAGATCCCAGGACAGTGAGGAAGACGTTGAGATAGATAGGTTCCTCGTCTGACCCCCTCCAACTGTGTAGACTGGAAGAAGGTGTCACTTTTTATGCTGTTTGAATAGGTCCGGGGGAGTAGGATACAGTCCATATATGGTCTTGGGTGCTGAGAACGGAGAAGGGAGCCCTCACGTAACCTTTAGTGATGAGGGAGGGAGAGGAGCTGGTTCAGTGAGTGTTCTCTACAGCTGTGTGTCCTACCCTCACCTCTCCTGGCTCCGTGCCAGTTCTCAATGAGAGTGTTCTTGGTGACTGAATCAGGGCTCTGTGACTATATACAGTGTTCAAACACTGGAAGTTCACTACAGGGTTTTAACAGAATTATATCATACATTTTGCGTTTCCTTAGAAATGCTACTCCTGACAGTCGGAAGGTGGTAAAGTGGAATGTGGAGGACACTATGAACTGGTTAAGGCGAGACCATTCAGCCAGCAAAGAGGACTACATGGTACACCCCCATGTTCCTTTGATTATCTATACTTCGAGAGCTTATATAATATTAACCTTTGTGATGCATCTGCAGGATCGGCTCGAACATTTACGGAAGCAGTGTGGCCCTCATGTGGCGTCCGTGGCAAAGGACTCTGTCGAAGGGATCTGTTCGAAGATATATCATATTTCAGCCGAATATGTGCGCAGGATTCGCCAAGCTCACCTCGCTCTGCTTAAAGAGTGCAACATCTCAGGTAGAACTAAAATAGCTTTATATCTTAGTTCTCTGCTATGGATAAAGAAAATGTGATTTAAATCCATGTTTAGGTTCATGAACAAAACATAATACCTCTACGCAATGTAATGTGACTAGTACATTGTGACTGGCACAGAGTTGGGGAGATATAAGTTTATCGTGGCACTTCAAACTCGCTCTCTCTCTACCTCTTCTCAGACTAAGTGCTTCTTTTCTTTTTCCAGTGGAGAGCTCAGAGTCTGCGACAGTCCAGGACCGGCTGGTTTACTGCTATCCTGTCAGATTGTCCATCCCGTCACCTCCTCAGCCACGTGTGGAGCTCCACTTCGAAAACGAAATTGCCTGTCTGCGTTTTAAGGGGGAAATGGTGAAGGTCAGCCGGGGACATTTTAGCAAACTGGTACGTTCACGTTTGCAGAGCTTCATGTCATAACAGCCCCTTTAATCACAGGTATCCTCTCACAACAGTTTTTACATCCAAACTGCTCATTTTCTCAACTGCATCATTCACTGCTGTGAGACAGGCAGTGTTTAGTGAGCTGCATAGAAGTGGAAAAAATGCTGAAATTCTCTACTTTTACTGTAGTTGACTCTGGAGGTCTAAAGATCCACAAATTCTCTACAGATTTTGTGGTACTGAAATGATACAACCATTGATTCGAGTCGACTAGAGCCCTGGTTTTATATACATTTTGCCTAATTGTCCCAATGTATTTCCGTTTTTTTTTTTAGGTTGCTTCTTTTTAAATTGCGCATTAAAACTCGTGTTTTAAATACGATTTCTGGACTGGTGCTATATAAATAGGCTTGTTGACGTGAGCTCCTTTGAAACTTGTCATATCTGCTTTATTTTGCATTACTTCTTTCTCAGGAACTGCTCTATCGATACAGCTGTATTGATGACCCACGGTTTGAGAAGTTCCTGTCTCGTGTGTGGTGCCTTATCAAAAGATACCAGGTATGACATCAATCGATTATAAAATAGACACCACATATGCTCACAATAAATAAACACATCATGCATAATACAAACATACAGCACTGTGCAAAATGTTTGGGCTTCAGATGAGTGTTCTAAGAAGCTTCTCACTTGTTCTCATTTAATGAATTAATTTTTATTCATCAGATCCCTGTAACCTGAATGTTTCTGTTTCCTGGTGTTCGGCAGGTGATGTTCGGCTCCGGGATGAACGAGGGCTCAGGTCTTCAGGGATCACTTCCTGTTCCTGTTTTTGAGGCTCTTAATAAACAGTTTGGGGTTACGTTCGAGTGCTTCGCTTCGCCTCTAAACTGCTATTTCAAGCAGTTCTGCTCAGCTTTTCCAGACATCGACGGCTTCTTTGGATCTCGAGGGTCTGTGAATATGCTAAAATAGATTTTGGATAAAGGTTAATCTAGTTAAAAAAACAAAACAAACAAAAAAAAAAACAGTACATGCTTGTGTCCAATAGGGTTTTTATTGTTTATTCGTCTTCGGACAAAGAGTTCTAAACGCATCTCCTCCTAAACTTTGCCAAGATGGTCTGGTCTGGTTTCTATGTCTTTACAGACTGGTGCCACTAAAGCAATTCTGGGAGATCACTGAAAATACTGGGACTCAAAATGGGGTCAAATTTTGTAAAACTATTAACTCGAACCGAAAATCTCAGTTATCAGTCTGAACATTCCAACCTCTGTGCATAGGGGCTAAATGGTAGTATATAAAATAATTGGTAGATATTTTGTATACTTGACTTACAAAAAAATAGACGGCAACATCACTAAAGGCTCCCTAGGAACCAAACTGTTTTTACCATAGCAACCACATTTTCTGAACTCTATATAAACTTTGGTAAATTATATAGACATGGAGGTTGCTTTGTAAAGTTCCTATGATCCCTCCATAGCAACCTGACTGTTTACCATAGCAACCTTTTTGGAATTTCACTAGCTCAGCTAAGGAAAATCATAGATACAACGGGGTTGGTTTGTATCACTCACAATGGCATGGGGAACTTTGTACTGCTCCATAGCATCCAAAAATTATACCTTGGCAACCATTCTATTTTGCAAATAACTTAAATGCCACTTTTACAGGTCAACATCAAAGTTTAACCATCTAGTTTGTAATTACAGAACAAAAATGCTATTTTTGTGACTTCCATCACCTCTCATCCCCTCACAGGCCTTTTCTCAGCTTCTCTCCAGCCAGCGGCTCCTTTGAAGCCAATCCTCCATTCTGCGAGGAGCTCATGGAGGCCATGGTCACACACTTTGAGGTTTGACTCCCAATTGTTTTCTGCACAAAACCTCATCCTACTTGAACATAAATGTAATCTTTTAGTGTGTTTGAACAATGCAGGAGAGAGAAATGTGCATTAATATCAAACCATAATTAGAATTCTGGATTTGTTTTTATAATGAAATGCACTAGAGGGAGTCCGTTCTTCCTGTTGGTTGTCACTTTTACCCTCCCGCTTGTAGATCAATTTACCAAAAAACCTAGATCTTGCAATTTGGAAAGTATAGAATGAGATAAAACTGCTGACAAAGTTCAGGATTGACTTTTTTTGGTTGATGGATGAATTAGCCATTCATTAATAATCCTTTCATATCTCTATTCATTATCATCAGGATCTTCTGGAACGGTCCAGTGAGCCCCTATCTTTTATCATTTTCATTCCTGAGTGGCGTGACCCTCCAACTCCAGCCCTTACCCGAATGGAGTCCAGTCGCTTCCGGAGGCACCAGACCACAGTAGTGGCCTTTGAGCATGAGTACCGCAGCGGCTCACAACACATCTGCAAGAGGTCAGTTGATCTGTTTTCGCTTTATAAAAATACATTTTAAAAATGCACACTGAATGGGAGGGAGGAAGTAAAAGCAACAACACCTAAAAAGTACATTTTATCATTTTAAACTATACTAACAGGACTGGTATGACTTAAAGCTTTACATTTCCACTAATCATTTGATCAAACCACATCGTTTTGGACTGACGACATCTGTAACGTGCCTTATGTCTACCACAAGAGCGAGAAGAGCAATGCAATGCATCACAGTAATAACGTGTCGGTGCATCAAAACGATGGATTAATTCCATCTAAAATACAGATGGTTATGCAAGAAAACCCCAATTCCAATGGTTAATAGGTAAAGCAGTTGGACTGGTGGACCCTGTGGGTAATCACCAAAATCCTACAACCAGTGAATAAAAGACACCCCTAATTCCAGTATTCACCAAACTCACCAAAACCCTACAACAGGTGGTTAAATGACATCCTAAATTTAGTGGATAATCAGAGAATCAGCAAAGCACTTGGACCCAAAATCCAGTGTAAAGCAACAAAACACAAATTTCGAATACCTTCTACTGGTGGTTGGTTGCCTAAGCCCAGTACACTTTGCATAGTAACCATAACCTGAAGTCTGGTTGTTAAGAGGCAATACTCCATTTCCGGTGGCTATGCGAGAAATCCCAAATTCCAGTGTCTAATCAGCAAAGCACTTGGACTGTTGTTTATTGGCCCTATATCCTTTGGATAATTGCCAAAACCTGTAATGCGGTAGTTAAATGCCAAAACAATCTGGTGATTATGTGACAAAACCGTACTTTCAGTGGTTAAACTGTGCAACACCGTATATCATGCGGATTATCTTCAAAACCTTAATACTAGTGTTTAAATAACAAAATCCCAATTCCAGTGCATGATCGGCAAATCACTTGAATTCTGGTGGTTGGTCTAAAAAGCCCTGTATTCGGTGGATAATCACCAAAACTGTTTGTTTAATTACAAAATTCAGTTGTCTGTGCCAAAAATCCTTGAATCAGTGCTTATCCACCAATCTCTTAATCTAGTGGATAATCTATGATCCTTTTGGACTAGTGATTAATCACAAAACCTTAAATTTGATGGCTGTTTGCCAAGACCATTGCTTAAATACCAAAACCCGGCCGTCAATCACGAAAACCCTAAAACCAGTGGTTATTTGTTGAAAACCGTAGGTCATCGGTTAATGGGCCAGCCATAAATCTGTATTATTGGGCATAATTGGTAAAGTCCCAAAACCAGTGGTTGGCTGCCAAAGCCATTAGACGTACTGTTAATCTCCAGTTAATTTGATATGGTGGCTTTTGGTTCCTGAAGCACTTAAAATGGTTTTTAATGGTGAATGCACTTAGACCCCTGGTTAATGACCATCGCCTCAAATCAAGTTTATTTGATTACTCACCAGAGCCCTCTATTTGATGTCCCTAGACCACTTTTTTTCGCTAAAAACTAAAGTTGGTGGTTAACCGTAAATTCCTTAGGCTGGTGGTCAATCACCAGAACTCTGAAACATCTGATTAATCTCGAAATGGATCCATTAAGAATTTCCATATGGTTTATTTATGCTCCCTACCTCTCTCTCTCTCCCTCTCAGAGAAGACATGTACTATAAGGCCGTCCATGGAACAGCAGTAATCTTCCTCCAAAACAATGCTGGCTTTGCTAAATGGGAGCCCACGGCGGAGCGAATACAAGAGCTTATGACCGCTTATAAGATTTCAGGGCGATCGCTGCCCTCTCCCGGTCCTTCTTCCACCACCAGCACTGCAGAAAAAGACAATAAAGTGGCTCCAGAAGCTCCCTCAAAGAGTCAAGACAACAGCAGTCCTGTGGACAAGACGTCAGTGGACTCCACAAACACTTGAGCTCTCCGCTGGACGCGTGTATGTATGTATGTATGTACGATCAGATAGAGTCTATGATGTGCTCGTGTGAATGAGATCTAAAGGGATAGAGGTGTACCGTCCCTTTAATATTCTGTTGGCTTTAGTAAAGGAGAAAGTTCTGTGTTTGTTTACTCTCTCATGCCTCTGTTATTTAATATGAGTCGTCTTTGGGTGCGGAGTACCATCGTTGGGTTTTATATCAGTGTGTTTGTTTTGCTGTTGTTTTTATAGAGATATTTGGAGTCAAGATGATCTTGTTCTTTCTTTTTATGGGCCTTCATATCAGCAAGACGTGTCATGTTTCACACCCGGATTAAACTGAATTTTAATCATTATAAGCAAAGTTTGGTTATTAGCACTCATTCAACTTTTCAATTTCAGTTAGTAAGTTTTATTATTTATTTCTGTATTAACTAATAATTAAATAATATTGGTTCAATCTTTTTTATAATGAGGAATTGTCACTATTTGATTTTTTTTAAAGTGCAATTTATTTTGGATAATGCTTTTTGTCAATTCAACAAATGTCCTGTTGTTGTTAAAATATTTTATTGTTTTATTGTGAATGTTTACTTTTTTTTTTTATAAAAAATGAGAATTAAATCTGTAAAGCTTTGTTAAAATTAATTTTGATACAGTACCGTTTATATTAGTTTTTATTTTTTATTTTTATTTAACAAAATATCTGATGAAACAACATCCCTGTCCCACAATTTAGCAGTAGTTTGAATCTACAGCAAAAAAATTGCACTTTCCTTAAAATAATTAGTTTTTTAGCTATGAAGAATATTTTGGATTTTTATATTTGTCTGGATATATAAAACCATTGGTTACCATATACCCAATTATTTTAGTTTTTTTCTGGTGTGAAACATGACATTCTTTATGATCTTTTCTCTCGTGGAGTTAAGGAGCTGTCCATGCAGCGATACTTGTACGTTATTCTCTTAGATGTATCTCAATCTGAAAACGAGATCAGGCAGCTACGTTCCAACGCCTATTTCACATCTAAAGCATTACTGTCCCTACTTCCTGTCTCACCTGTTTTTCCTGTTTCAATGCTTTTAGCGCTCCTTTTCGGAGTTGAGTTACTTTATGAATAAATATATACGAAATATAACAACACAAAGGTCAGGTAACAAGAAAGTAGTATTTATGAGCTATTTCCACACTTCGTTCATCCCTTAAATGTTGTACAGAATCAAAACTGACTTAAACCTTAAAGTGATCAACTTATTTATTAACAGCATCCTGCAAACATGGTTTCTCCCAAACATAGCAACGAAGCCTCGTTAAGAGTCTACCTCTCATTTCTGTCATCGTTTGTGTTAATACGATGAGGAATCGCTAACGAGTGCCATTTTTTTTCCTTTAGCATCTGCACTCGCTTCCGGAATTGGTTGCTACTGCCTTGATTTTGTTTGTGAAAGTGCTTTAAATTTTGAATTTAATTTGTTTACATGGAACTGAGTTTAAATTGAGTCACTAGGCAGCGTTTTGAATGTACATTTTAAAGAGAAACGTATTTTGACCTTTTTTATTTTTGTTATGTTTGGGAATCTTCACACTGCGGTTGTTAGGCCATGTGCAAACTCTCATTGTAAAGCATTTATTACACCTTTCACTCTGCAACCAATAATTATAGATATATCATTATGTAGCCAAAATAGAATTGGTTTTATATCAGATTTAACAGCTTCCCAATGGTTTGTTTGGCGTAACCCAGCATGGTGCTTTGAAAATCCAGTTTAGGGAATGATCTCCCAGATGTGAAAACTCTGGCATTAATTACTCACCACATAAATGATATGCGCAATTTATATCCTTTCATTAATAAACCTCCATTAACGTAGAGAAAACAGAATCGATGGTTTATCTTAAATTGTATGATTCTTCCAAAATTCAGATTTTTGGTAAACGATGCTAAAATTGTTAGTGAGACTAACTGAAAACCCAGAGGCCTTGAAGAATCAACCCATTTCTGAAAAAAATAAGTGTTTCAATTCAAATGATATTCAAAATTCATTTTTTTTTCTTACATTTTCACAATTCTTTCATTCGTTTTAATGTTTGAGTCAAAATGAATTTGGGGTTAATGAAAAAAAATGTCTATAGAACTCTAAATGTTCACTTTTCAAATTCAAATTGCTAAACATTTAACTTCATTTTTTTCGTAAATTTGCACAGTTCTTTCATTTTAATGTTGGAGTCGAAATGAATTTGGGGTTTATGAAAAAAATAATTTAGGTTTAAAAAAATCTATAAACGTTTACTTTTCATATACAAATTGGTATTGTGAAAATGTAAGAAAACAATTAAGCATTTTTTTCTTACATTTAGATTTAAGTAACAAAAAATGTTTTCATATTCAAATTGATAAAAATGTAGCTTCGTTATTTCCTTAAATTTTCACAATTCTTTCACACATTTTAACGTTTGAAACAAAATTAATTTTAGGAGTTTAAGAACAAAAAATTCTCACTTTGCTGAATTTTCTTTTGAGTCATTCATGCCTTTGATCCCAGAATGAATCACCAGCAAAACTGTAAATGTTAAGATCATGGGTTCAAGTCGAGTTTATTTTGATTTTAAAAAGTATTTTTTTTTTCTCTCCATCTTTCGTTCCAATTTAATTTTCATCAAATTTCGTAATTACTGTAAAATGAATATAGGATCTTTGAAATAGTTTTAAACTAAACCAAAGTGTTATTATAAGAGGAGGGATTTATCTTCTATCTTTATGTAGAATCGTGTACGACTGCATTAGTAATGCATAACGTGTAACCAGCAAAAACATTATTTTTATAATTACATTTTTTGTTCCTGTGTTCTTAAAACTGTATGTTTGGGTTTTATTTTGCATGATATTTTTCATTATAAAAAAAATTGTACAGAGATTTGTTGTATGCTTCGCCTCTCTTGGCTTTTAAAACACTTGCATTTATCAGTCATGTTGATTGATTTCTCTTGGCGTTCCTTGATTCGATGCCCTCTGAAATGCCATGAATGTTTCCCCCGTCTCTAAAAATGATTCAGTGAATGTAAATATGTTTGTGGTTATGATTTGTTTCTTCTATATCTGTATATTATCAATGTTGTGGCATTTCCCAGCACATCATGAGATATAAATATTTTCCCCTGAATCAGAAAAGATCTCAGTAAAAATATCTACATCATGGCTCTGGATTTCTGTTGTTTTTTCTTGTTACAATTTTCATGTATTGTCTCTACATACTCAGACAGGAATAGTATGAAAAAATTATTTCTGGTTATTTTTTTTTCTGTTTTATTTTATTTTTTCACAAATTGGCTGCCATATTAGGCTACGTTTAACGATTTGAATGTTTATATAAAATTTTTATTTTGACAAATTGGAGATTTAGGTCTTCGTTACAAGCTGTTTTTTTTTTTACATTTTTTTTTTACTTGGATTCTTGTTAAAAATCAATTTATTTCAACCTGATATTGTGATTATAAAAATTAAAGCAAATAAACACTTGGAACTATGTCAGGCTGCGCGGAATGAATGTATACATTAGACCACTTTCACTTTTTGAACGGAAATAACTGAAATAATTTAACGCTTTCTCTGTTTGGTATTCTAATGATATGACCAGCACCTATATATTTCGCTTCACGCGATAACAAGCCACAACAAAGATGGCCGCGTGATCTGTTTGCGTAACTCTGAGCCACGACCAAGCCCGACGTGAATCTGCGCGTGCGCGTTTACAATTTCAGACTTTTATTTTGGATTCTGTAACACAATATGCATTAATCTTTACGTCACCGCACGCGGAAGCTTTTAAGATACTCTCAACAATATTTTAACAATAGCATTTTTGTTGTGAAACTCTTATTTTTTTTTAATTGAACCACAATTTACGATGCATACTTGTATATGATTTAAAGGTGTGATAATGTACACGCCTGCTAGGTTCCGGTGTTGAGCTGCTGGCAGCTGAAGTAACGTAGTCGCTACATATTTGTCTGTTAACTTCAAGAAGCTCTTTGGTCGATTCCGTTTGCTTTTTTTATTGATTGATATATTGACTTTTGAGAGATGGGAGCCCACACGAGTGAAGGGCGCCGGGATTGGCTTCAGCAGGACTTCACCGAGCAGCAGATCCAGGCTCCGGTGAGTCAAGCTTGAGTCATCCTCGATGCTTTGTTTTTTTTTTTTTTTGTTTGTTTGTTTTTTGTACATTTTCTGAACACAATAGAAAAAAAAGGTTCCTCGCATTTCCTCAATGTCATATCCTTTTAAAGCTTAATTTCACATTGAACATTAAAACCATAAGGTAAAATTGCAGAAGCAATTTGGGGGCCAATCCTACACGTTGTTGGTGGTTGTGCATGGTTGATTAAAAAATATGCATTGAGAACACCTTAGTTCTGTGCAAATCTACAAGGCTATTTGCTGAAATGTAGTCCAGAGCACCCGCTGACATTTTTCTGCACCCGGTTACAATGTTTTTGCGCATATGCTTTTGTTCATGACTGGATTTTAACATGATCATTAGCTATATACCTGACTTATAGCTCTATATAATCCTTGACTTTGTGCAAGTGGTGCTATGACAATCGATGCTTTGATTTACACCCAATATGGATTTGATTTAGATTTTTCTTTTGTTCGCTCACTTTTTGTAAAACATGTTTACAATAGTAAATTAATTATTATATATAATGACTCTTATTATAGTTATGACCTCTTTTATATTCACTTGTTGTTTTTTACTCTGTGATCAAATCTACCCAATGAACATCTAGCTGAACAGATAATGTGTTTTTTTTTTTCTTAGAACCCGTGGAACATCATGATCAAGCACCGTCAGGTTCAACGCAGAGGGCGCCGCTCTCAGATGGCTGTCAGGTCTGTTAAAAATACTTTTATCTGAACTATCTGCTCACAAAATAAATATCTTTAATAATTGACCCATCAGACATCTTTGGCAACTGTTGCTTAGTTCAGAAAGCACAAACAAATCACATTCAGTTACTTTTTCAAGGCTTAAGTAAGAGGATGTTTTTAATTTCAGTTTCACTGATCCGGTGATTTCCATGGACCTGCTGCGCACCGTCCTGCAGCCCAGCTTCAACGAGGACATCCGAGCCGTCTTCAGGAAGTACATGAAGGTGAGAGGCACAGCATTTCTCTGTATTTGTTGATCACAATTTTTCAAAAGTGCATTCATTCATCGTTTAAATATTTCACTCTAAGCATCCCTCTCTCTCACCCTCTGTTTCTCTCTATCACTTCCTCTCACCCTCTGTTTCTCTCTATCACTTCCTCTCACCCTCTGTTTCTCTCTATCACTTCCTCTCACCCTCTGTTTCTCTCTATCACTTCCTCTCACTCTCTGTTTCTCTCACTCCCCATCGCTCTCACTCAAGCTCTGTCTCACTCTCTGTTTCTCTTTCTTGCTCACTCTCTTGCTCTCTCTTCCTCACTCTTCGTCTCTCTCAACTCTCTGTTTCTCTCACTCATTCTTTCTCTCTCACTCTCTGTTTCTCTTTCTTACTCGCTTTCTTACTCTTTCACTCACCCTTGCTCTCTCTTCCTCACTTTTTCTCTCTCTTCCTCACCCTTGCTCTCTCTTCCTCACTCTTCATCTCTCTCACTCTCTGTTTCTCTTTCTTGCTCACTCTCTTACTTTTTCACTCACTCTTGCTGTCTCTTCCTCACTCTGTCTCTCTCACTCTCTGTTTCTCTCACTCGTTCTTTCTCTCTTTGTCTCTCTCACTCTCTCACTCTTTCACTCACCCTTGCTCTCTCTTCCTCACTCTTTCTCTCTCACTCTCTGTTTCTCTCACTCCCCATCACTTAAGCTCATCCCTCTCACTCAAGCTCGGTCTCCCTCTCTGTTTCTCTTTCTTTCTCACTCTCTCTCTCTATCATTTTTTGTTTCTCTTTCTCTCTCTCTTTCTCTTCCTCACTCTTCGACTCTCTCACTCTCTTTTTCTCTCTATACAATATAAAAAAGATTACCCAATAGTTGTTTGTAACTAAACAGGCTGGTAAACAAATATCAACTACCTTCCGTACTCTCTTTTTTCCCTCTATTGTTCTGGCTCAGTTCTTTGAGAAGGGGGCCAGTAACGTGAAGGAGAACGTTGGAGGAGATGTTCAACCCGAGCAGCTGATCCGAGACGCCTGCAGGAACTGCCTCGAGCACGTACGAGCGCCTGAATATCACTTCTTTCGATTTGTTTTTAATTCAATTCATCCAATATATGAATAACAAACCATCAACTGCTTGGTTTTAGGCAAAGCAGCTCTTTCCGGAGACAGAGAAAGCAGCTCCAAAACCGAGCCTCGACTCCTCTGTGAAGGTACCTGCTCCTAAGTTTAGCCGAGTGTTTAGTTTGACTTGTTTAAGCTTTTCTTTGGCTGCTATGTCGCAGGAAAATATAATTTATTTACTGTGTTTTTCAGCGACGACAAGACGATGCTGCTGGCCAGAGAGACAGTCCCGTTCCCAAAAAGGTCAATTAAGTTCTCTTTAAATTATTTTAAGATGTAATATAAATCTAAAGTTTGGATGAATAAATCTTTATGCACTGGCTGCAATTATTTTGAAAACAAACTTTTTGATTCCTTTGCTGTTGCGAGATGTTCCAGTTCCTGATCTCTTTAAACAAGAACCCGTGTTCAAATTGTTGAACTGGTGGTGTGTTATTGATTAATGGTTTTAATGGAAATGTAGCGTTTCATAAGCCGTAAAAGTAATTGAAAGTAGGAGTGCAGCCAGAGCCGGACGAATAACTCTGCTTCTCTTCAGAGGAAAGGCCGTCCTCCGGGTTCGGTGGGACAGTATGACAGACCGGCGCAGTACAGCACTCCGTAAGTTACGCTGCACTTCTCTCAAGGAGAAAGGTGAAACTATATTTTCAGATTCTAAATTCTTTGTTTTCCGCAGAGCAAAGCTCAAAGTTGCTGAGATGATCAAGCGAGAAGGACCTAAGGTGGGTGTATTGTTTAACATTGCAGCGTTATCAACATCACATTCATTTACTCATGAATGCTTCTCTGCGTAGTGGGATCCCTCAAGACTGACCGAGAACAGCACCTTTGTTTTGGGATCCAGGGCCAATAAGTAAGTCTACCATGGTTTAATCTGCAGAATGTGAAACTTTCCAGTTTTCGTAGCCATCAAGGCACCTATGTGTGTATTTACATTAGATGTATGCAGATGCTTTTATCCTTACTTTTAAATCAATGAACAAATTCGTTATTTTTTTTTTCCTTCCCTGGGGGTTGAACCCTCAACCTTTGCATTACTGTTTCAATGGCCTACTGACTGAGCCTCAGAAACGCTTTGCACATTCTCTGGACATGCCAGGACCTCTCTCCAACGTTACATTGAAGAATCCCTCTGTTGCTCATAACATAGTTATTCTTGGCCACACGGTAGCGCTGCCCAACTTTGTTCATCAAAGAATGTAGAAGAGCATTTTCCCATAATGTTCGTTGCATGGCAAACAAATCGTGGAAATCAGCAGCTCCAGATCCCCCTTTTTCCTTGGATATGCAGAACCTATCCGCCAACGTTAGATGTTAGAGGTAGGTGCTGAGGTAGATGTGAGGCTTAGAAAGTTCAGTAGGTGGGCCTTATCTTGTCTGCAATCAGGAGTATTTGAATGTTGGCCATATTTGGCTGTATAGACTATGCTTTTATTCCTGGATAGGATCCTTAATTTCCCTGTAAGGGTCCGGCATCACCCCCCTATATTCGAAATGTCTCTGGTGTATTGATTTAACGTCTCCCTCGCTGTGGCGGACATTTATAGTTGGTGTTTGTGTGCTTTCAGGGCTTTGGGAATGGGTGGAACACGGGGAAGAATCTACATCAAACACGCCGAGCTCTTTAAGGTACTTTTACACTCGCCTTGTTCATTGATTCGATGATTAATCGATACATTCTTTGTTAAATGAATGTCTCTGGTGTCTTAGTATGCGGCAGATGCTCAGGACAAACACTGGTTATCAGAAAGACAGCACATGCGAGCCACCGGTGGAAAAATGGTGAGACTAGCTTTTTTTTTTTTTTAGATGATTGAATCAAGTTTATTCAATCCAAGCTTTGTTACTTTGTTAAACACTGGTCCAGAAGGTTTAATCGATGGTCATTTTTTATGGAGGGGTCAAATACTTATTTGTCTCATAAAAGAATAACAAGTACATAATATTTTCTAGAATTTGCCAAAAATGGTTTGGGTTATTCCTTTTTTGTGTGTTTGTTCAAACCTTCAAATTAAATTCGCCTTTCTTTTACTTTGTGTAGAATAATAAATGAATGAGGATTTTTCAGCATCAGAATAGATTTAAATAAAACAACTTTTATAATAATGGTTCTTCTTCCTAGGCTTATCTGCTCATCGAAGAAGATATCCTTGAACTTGCTCGAAGTGAAGACTACAAGTAAAAACAGACCTTTCTCGTCGTTTATCTAACCATCTTAATTTTTATTTAACTTAATACTTACTCTTAACCTCCAGGGATTCTCCTGAGTTGAAACTGGATGAGATGAAACCGTTTCTGGTACCCATCTGGATGGTGGAAAAGATGAGGAGAGCGATGGAAGTGCAGAAAACAGAGAGTTTACCTCCCATTTAGCACCAACCTGGAATGATTTTTTTTTAAATCAGATTTGTTTATTTACATATTTTTAAAGCTACAGGCCCATGGACATTCACGCCTATTACTGTCATAATTCGTTGTTTATAATTTTGGTTTAAAGGGTTTTGCGGAAGGCATATACATTTTCACTCTTCTTCCAGAAATGTAAGCATTTTCTAATCTCTAGTACACATTTAATGATCTTGAAACCACAATAAGAAGATTAAACAATTTGTCAGAACTGACAAAATGTAAAAGTTGAATGAGATCTTAGAGGTTTATAAATGCATGTAAATTTTATTGACATTTAAACATTTGACATTTTTTTATAAGACCAATCTATACTGTTTCTCAGCACTCAAAAAACATGTATGATGTTTTTAAAGTGATTTAACTGCTACAAAAGGAGTGATGTGTGTATACTTTCCTGAAAAGGCTCTGATCCAACATATCTGGAGCAAACCGAGGAACAAAAATAAATGATTTATTTATTTTGGATTTAACTCAAACCTTTGAAGTAATTACCGTTACATATATGAATGAAAAGTGACAAATCTTCATTATGTCGTCAAATAAATATTATGTAATTTGCTTATAAATTACATAAATAACAGATGGGTGAATCTATGCAGTGTTTAATTCCATCGTTATCATTTTGTGTGCTTTGGATTTGTCTTTCATTAATGTCTTTTTTTATTCTCACGAATTTTGTAATGCTAATCGTTTCTTAATGGGTTTTCATATAGACATACCACACACAAACACAATAAACAATTGTGAGGTATATTGTGTCTTGATTAATTTCAGCTTTTTTTTTTTACTACCTTCAATATTAAGTCTAGTCTCGCTGAGGCGATAGCTAACTTAGTAGCGGTTACAGACACGCCTACATATATCGGTCAACCAATCAAATCAAAGTATTCGGCCCAAAGGTAATTGATGATTGGTTGCCTCACGAACGCGTTGTTCATAATACACGATTCTGTTTGGTTTATTCAATTTATAGGCGGAGATTAGTACACCTCCTCAAATTTAAACATGGGGCGGGATTTAATTTGAAAGTTTCGTTTAAACGAAATCGTCTAACGTTAGTTTGTTGTCGGCCGCAGTGATCCTACGGTAAGGTATTGAATTGATTAGTTAACGTTATTTCGAAATTATTGTCGATTTCTCTTTTTAAATGAATACATGGTTGCGTCTCTATTTGGTATGATTATTGATATCTGGTAAGCCTTTCGTTTAACGTTAATGGCTTTTGGCCTGTTGAGTGTTTGTTTGAGTTTAACCCTATTTAACATATTGTTTTATTACCAAGCTTTTTTTTGTACAGTCATTTTACTTCCGTGTAACGTTCAGTTTATTTCCAAAAGACGGAAGTTATTTTGTTGACCAAGCGACAGTGGGCAAAGTTTTTGTTTAACCTAAAATTTAATTATTTGTAAAACATTTTGTTTATGATGTGTGTAATCTTTGTTACAATTAAAGGTATTAAACGTTTTATTTGAGAACTAGATGTGTATATATTACATAAAACAAAGATTGGTGGAATTTTTCCGGATCAAATGAGCCCTGTGTAGTTTCAGGAAGTTACCATGGAGATTCGTCAATTATTGGGCTAATTTTTGCACCACCTGTTCTATACTTTCAGAAATATGTCTATGTAAATCATTACTCCTTTCCTTATTCGTTTATTACTCCTTTCCTTATTCGTTTCCTTCTTTTTGCTTGGTGATCACCCTTTTTTTTACTCATTGCTGTATTGGAAACCTCTTTTAAAAATCCCTCTCATTCAAAAATCAATCATTTACTTTATCACAAAGCAAAACACAGTGTATGAACAGAAGAGAATTTTGTATCAAAGCTATATTTGGTGTCGCCACTCTTTGCCATTCAAAACACCAGCAATGTAGCAGAAGCTGTTTTGAGTTTCCACTAGGAGTCATGTTTGGCTTTGTTATGCACCTTGTCTGTTAATTATAATAATAAAAATAAATAAATAAAACGAATACAAATATGGTGGATACGATGTCACTCCTCCCGCTCTCATGGAGTCCCAGACACACTCAATGGTGTTAAAGCTGCTGTGTTCAGTCTTGCCATGACGAGAAAAGTTCTTTCTCTACTTCCCTTTGATAGCAGAGTTTGACTGTTCCTCATCTAGTTTTAAGCCTCCTACACAGCTGTTCCTGTTTCAGTTCATGACCTGGTTTCAGCCTATGTTTGATGATGTTTATTAGATGCAGTACATGACCAAAATCAGTGACTGTGCAAGTGAAGCTTTAAAACCTGTTTTATTGTTAAAGGTGAAGACAACAAATATTAATTTGATTTTTATTTGTACACTTTGCAAATTTACAAAAATAAAAAAGCTTCGTATTATGTTTCTCAAAGCAAATGTTCATTTAAAAGTCTGTTGCATGTAAATGGCATACTGTTCTTGTACCTTATACTTTAGAATCAGACTTAATTTGAAAATGGGTTTAAAAAATTGTTTACCACGTTTGACGAAATTATCCATAGATCAATAGTTCCACCTGTGAGCAAAGCAAATTACCCGGGGTCTGTACTCGCTAACCAAATGCTACTCAGTTTTTGCAGCTATTGAGAGGTGTGTGTGGTCTGAAGGATTTTTATCAGGGACTTACCCGACTGCATCTTTTACATTTTTAGTGCCATGTCAATCAAACGTTCAGTTCCTTTAGGGGACTTTGGTGCATTCCAGGACTATTTCGTGGTTGTCGTATTAACTATGAACGCTTTCTCAGATCAGACGTCATGGCCTCTCAGAACATGGATCCTGCAGCTTCTGCAACGACAGCTTCTCTTAAGGGCAGCGAGACGAGCACCGGTGCCTCCAAGGGATCTGTTAGCAAGAGGTTTGTTTTGATCACTTTTAGCTTTCTTCCTTTACTTCCCCAGTTTTCTTAATTTTATTTTGTTGAAAATATGGGCTCTTTCAATTCTGTACAACTTCATTTGAGTCCATGACTCTGACATTGATTGAAGTAATCGTCTCTATTGTGTATGTGGCTCATTTAAGGGGTTTCAGCTCATATAAGGTGTGTTCGTGGAGTGGTAGCTCGAAAAGCCCTAATAACTCCTCCCGAAATGTATCTAATCTTAAATGCTACTTGTGGATGTCTTGCTGCTTCTAGTGTTTCACTTTTCTTTTGCTCCTCAGGCTTCAGCAGGAACTGATGACTCTCATGGTGAGGCCTCTGTTCCAACTGCTTTGTTTCTGTTTCTTTAGCAGCAAAAAATAGTTTATTTTTTATTTTTTATTGCAGATGTCTGGAGACAAGGGCATTTCAGCTTTCCCAGAATCGGACAATCTCTTCAAGTGGATCGGAACGATTGATGGAGCGCCAGGAACAGTGAGCAGAGCGCTTTGGAAAACCTATTTAGTCATATTTTCCTGGAAATATTAACAATTGGATGTTCATCGCTAACTTGATATTTTAAAGGCGTCATGAACTGGATTCTCTGCGGTCCAATCAGAGAGTTCTCAATTTTTACTTGAAAATATAATGGAACCATTCAGAAATCCTCATGGATGATGGTTTGCTGTGTGCTACTTGGTGTCAAAATTAACAACGTATTGTTTTATTTTCCCGTTTGAGATTTCTCTGCAGATTTTGATCTTTTAATCACGTTTGATGTAGGTTTACGAAGGCTTGAGGTACAAGCTCTCCCTGGAGTTTCCCAGCGGGTATCCCTACAACGCCCCTCGGGTCAAGTTCATCACTTCCTGTTTCCACCCCAACGTAGACCAACACGGCATAATCTGCCTCGACATCTTGAAAGACAAGTGGTCCGCGCTGTATGACGTCCGCTCCATCCTGCTGTCCATTCAGAGTCTGCTCGGAGGTATGGAGTGAGGAACTAATCAAGCAATGCTTTACACAAACAAAAACGGTGCACTATACGGTCATGCTTACATTTACTCTGTTGAACCAAAGAAATCGACAGAACAACGGTTCTCAACTCAAAAACTTTTATTTATTGTCAAAGCTCTAAAACGGACCCAAAAAGGTTCTTGGAACATGTGTTTTCTGAGTTTGTGTTTGCTGGATTCACAGTTGTACTCATGAATTCTTGATTTTAGAGCCGAACAACGACAGTCCTTTGAACACAGCTGCTGCTGAACTATGGGATGACCAGGAAGGTGAGTGTTTAGTGATGGTTTTAGTTCCATTCAATGAAACAAACATAAACTAACATCTGCATTGGTTTTGTTGCAGCCTTCAAAGCCCACTTACACTCCACATTCAAGAGCTGAGAATAAATGTGCACCTTATGTTTTATCTCTTGTGATTTTTTTTTTTTTTTTTTTCTTGTACATTTTCTAACGTGTCTGTGTGTATTATATATGTGTGCTGTTAATCCTGCCTCAATAAAAGCCTGAAGCAAACCATTTTTTCTGCCTCTTCTTGTGATGAAATGAGGAAACTGTTGTTTCTTTGACATTATTTTCTATCACTTTTAGTGATCATAGTAAGTAGTCGTTTATTACTGAAGGATTGTTTTTATAGATTGTTTTAAACCATTTTATAGATTTTTTTATGTGTGTATATATATATATATATATATATATATATATTTTTTTTGTAACGGTGATCTAAATGTGATTCCATTAGCTACAAGATTGTACATGAGTGATTGAAATTTAATAAGAAATTTACTAAGTGTCTTGTTTATGTGGCGCCAAGCCAAAAAGTAGAATAACGAAAAGTCAATTTGTTTCTAAAAGTGAGTTTCAAACATTTCCTTTTGGTATTGTAGCTGACAAACATGATGATGCTTCTAGAATCTGTTTCTGTGAAGGTTTCACTTTTTCTAAGCAAAATATTGTGATGGTACTTATAATAAAGCCTGAGTTCACTTTTTTTTTAGTCAACAACTACCTTTATATATTTATATATATATAGGGCATTAAAACTCATGAAAGGTGCATTTAAGTCATCTTTATATGTTACCCCTGAAGCTAGCTGAGCAAACACAGCAGGCACCCCACTCTACAGTTGGGGTGATGGCAACACCCTGAAGCCTTTTTATGAGAAACCACCTCCACCTCCATCATCTCCTCTAAGCTCTCATCCTCATCTTGCCCACCGTCCAGAGTCGAGCAGCCTTCGATCCAAGCTTCTTGAGCAGGTTCGACAGACCACAATGGAACATTGACTCTCTGAAGCATTTCCTCAAGAAGAACATCAATCTCTGCGATATGGCTTTTCAAGTCTGGATTAGTTTTTTCCTCGATGGTCAACCACGGTGTTTGAACCATGGCTGCCCGAGCAGCGACTTCCGATGTTCCTCCTGCGAAACCTGCATTGACGAGGGCTTGTCGATCTTTGCGCTGAGTCAAAGGGAACACCTCCTGAAGGACTTTAACCTTCTTTAGGTCCTGTTGGAAGTTTTCCAAGCTGGACAGAAAGATCACCCAGAGTCGTTCAACCTGTTCTTTGTCCTCTTGTCCTTGCTCCATTTCAATCAGCAAAGTTATCAGCCTCCGGTGAAGCCCTGAAACATGGACACTGGATGAGTTTGAACGGGGCAAAAAAAAAAAAAAAAAAGAAACATTTTTAATTTGCACGGATTTCCTGGGCTGGAGATTGATGGGTAACTGTAGATTCGATTACGATTGTTAGGGTTTTGATTGAATAAGTAATCGATTAGTAATGCATTACTAAGAAGTGTTCGTCAACCCTGGTACTTGGATTTGAAAAAGGAATATAGGTGGTATAGACCCTATACACAATACTTATTCAGCAATAATTATAATTATGCAAGGCTTGAAAATATCTACATCATTTAATGATTCTTGTTATCAGTTTAAACAATTCTGAGTTATCACTTTAAAGGCAATAACCTTTAAACCTTCCATAAAAGGGGCGCTTTGGGGAATGAGGCACAGTTATCCTTTCTTAAACTTTTACCAACTACTGAATATTCAAACCTTATTTTGTAACCCCTTCTCTAACAGTCTATCCACCCGTCTTTGCTTACCTGAGCATATTTTATGGGCTACGGTCCTGGTTTCATCCAGCTCCTCCCTGAGGAAACTCCCATCCATGTTGCTTCCTAAAGCGGCTGCCATTTGCTGGAAGCAGGCTGTTACTTTGCTCAAAGCGGTCTGTGCCCGCTCGCACTCGTTCACCTGCCGCTTTCTTGTCTGGATTTCCACCACCGACTGCCGCCAGCGATTCATTTCCAACTTCTGAGGGGACCAACCGAAACCTTCCAGAACATTTCAGGTGTAGCTTGTTTATAATTCCCAGAATTGGCCTCAACAATGTTTAACATGGAATGAAATCTTTTGCAAACAAAAAAAAAGCTTTGATCTCGAATATAATTTGATAGCTGCTATTTGCAATTTTAAGAGCATCAAAGGAAGCCATCGTCTACTTACCAATCAATGGATTTCAAGGATACCTGCATGCCATCATTTCTTGGAAGTCTTTTCTTTTGCGTTTGTATGCTTAGTCCTGCAAAAAAGCCTTTCGTTTTTGTAGACGTGTTAAAGTCTGCAGTCACTGGTTGAGTCCTTTCTTTATCAGAACAAACCACCAATCTTCTTACAGCAAGATCTGTAAATAATGACTTTCTAAGTATGCTTGCCTCTTTATATGTCTGTCAGCAAAGGTTCGAGGAATAATGTGCTCAGGGGTTGGTGTGAAGTTAATTGTCCCCAAGGAGAGTAGGAAGGTATTGTGGAGCATACGGGGATCCTTTATTGACTCTCTTGTGATTTTCTAGAGCTTGTTTGAAAGCTGTGTGCAGCTTGATGCAGCACGAATGGTCTCATGGGTCAAGTCTCCTGAGCAACACTGGTAATATTGGCTCTTTCAGTTAGCGAAACACCTAAGCTGTAATAGCACCAGTTTTATT
The DNA here is from genome assembly GCA_007224835.1 of Danionella cerebrum. Classification (NCBI taxonomy): domain Eukaryota; kingdom Metazoa; phylum Chordata; class Actinopteri; order Cypriniformes; family Danionidae; genus Danionella; species Danionella cerebrum. Next base: position 62,832 of record SRMA01025949.1, read on the forward strand.
CCAGTCATGATTACCAGTTTCAGTCTCAAAATTGTTGAGCTATTCATAGAATACCAGTGGCAATAGTAAACTTTTTAACTGAAATCTGCAACTACTTTGTATAGAACTTCAAAGAAACACTAAGTTGCCTCATCCGGAGTTTTATTTATTGAATATCAGGTGGCTTTAAAGTATTTGTCCATTTTTCAAAGCACTGACAAACACGTTCACTGTACAATTACATCACATCTTGGCCACTGACATGCCTTACAAAGGCAACTAGGAACTTCAACAAAAAACAATGATTGAAATGATACCACAGATAAATAAGCAGATTCGCAGAGTCTTTACCCCCTGCGGTGCTTACTATAGTAGAGTTTGATTGTGGTTGAAGACCCGTTGGTCAACGAGAAACAAAACCATACCACATTAGTGTCAAAAACCAGTACCTCCAGCATAAACTGATTATTAAGCTTGATCTACAAGTATAATATAGTTTCTCCAGCTACAATGAGGTGGTTCACTGGGGAATGCTGGTGAAATCTGCCACATCACGGAAATGTTGATTCTGGAAACTGAGTGCTGATCCTGAAAAGTGCCCATGCAAAACAACCAATAGCAATGACTTGAGCGTTTTGTCAGTATTTTACCAAAAAGGCAAGGATATTATGATCTTGTGTGTCTGGCTTGCATGGTGTTATGCTATTGCTCTAAGTGTCTGTGATGTCAAAACAGAATTACAACAGGTCTTCCTATAACTCTTGGTGATTTGGGAAAAATGTAGGTGCACAACTATAAGTTTATTATCACATCGTGGAGAATCTAAATCAGGTTGCACATATTGTAACAATATCGAGTTAAATAGTGTGATAAATAAATAGTGTTTAGGCATCCAGACTGATCAGAAGTATTTGATGATGTTAAGTCTAGGAGGTACCATTATGAATGGACAAAGAAAAAGAACGGTTTGTCGTGTCAATGCATTTGAGAGACTGGTTGACTATTCACCTGGAAGAGTTTAGCGTAAGTGGACAAAATGCCAATGTTAGTTCAGTCTGTGTTGTGAATTTTGGTGCTTGTTTATGGAAAAAATGCTCATGTCTGCCAACACGATTGTCTAGCAACTTCTAGTTTTAGAGGATTGAAGGTCAAACCATGCTACACAGTATTTTTTAACTGCAGTATGGGATTTGTCCATAACTTGCATAATGTTCTTTTAGGTTTGAACATAGCCTTTTTGACATCATCCCTGTATGCTCAGAACACATTACACTTGAAAACTACATTTCAACTCTTTAAGGGTCACAAAGAATGTGTCCAAGCTAGGCAATCATAGTTGGTTTAACTGCCCCAATATAACCCTTTCCAGAAAAATGTGGCAATGGAGAAAAATGCTAAACATGCATCCGGCTCTTGCTAGTTTTGTACGAGCAGTGTTTGTGCTATGTGGCAATGGCCTCCATAATCTCATGGCAGAGACATTGGCAGAAACCATAAAATATGCAAAGGACCAGAGTGGAGGGCACCAGACTGACCAGTATGACTCCCATTGTGAGCTGCTGGATCATTAGTAAGTAGATCCCCAAAGGTAATGAGCTGAAGTAAACCAGGCAGAGGAAACCCATCAAAAATCGAGGAACTGAATGAGATGTCCATGCCCGGCATTTCTGTACCGGTAGGTGGCAAGGTAAGGAGTCCAAACTGGCTGGCCGATACAAGCGAACCATGTTGAGCATGCTCATCGAGTCCGAGGACTGAGACTCTCCTGGAACTTCCATGATGGTGATGACGAGGCAGTCGGATGAGCTGTGTGCCTGTTCCCCTCCACTCAAGCTATTGGGTGTCAAAAGTACCTCGCCACTGGTTGTGGTACCACTCTTCCGTGCTCGATCCTGGTATGTCAGAATTGCCAGAATGTTGCTGTCATCCTGAAGAAGCCAGATTTCCTCATCTGGAACGTGAGTCTCGTGTCTGCAAAAGGGACAGCTGACAATACTTGGTGACGAGTCCAGCTCCACCATCTTCTTAAGACACTTGGCACAGACTCTGTGCTGGCAGCTCAACACCTTTGGCTTCCGGGCACGAGTGTCAAAACGATTGTAGCAGATCTTGCACTCCAGTTCTTCAACAGTGTAAATCACCGGAGCCTGGGAGCCCTCCGTCTCTGAGTCGGATTTTTGGCTCATCCTGAAGGATGGACTGAATCCAAAGAGTTCAAACCAAGTAGATATTAGTTGACTTCAGCAGCTGTGGTGTACTTGATGCTATATTTGCTTTTCAACAATCGGCTTGTCATTTTCCAAAGACCGATCAGCATAATGTTGATTAAACGTCAGATAAAGCAGAATGGAGTTCTAACAAGTGTCCAAGTATAGCACAAATGTCATTGGAATGTAGTAACGAATAGAAACTGATATGTGTTGCATTCTATACTGTGCACAATCCCCTACCCTATTTAAAGAAATCTCCAACAATATTCAGAAACTGACCTGAAGAGATGTGAGTGAATTTGATACCAGAGATGTCCAAAAATACTCCATAGCAGGGCTGTCCATCCAATCCCTGCCAATTCCAATGAAATCAGAGTCTGAGTAAAAAGCTAGTTTTAGCGCTGTTCTCCATAGCCCACGCAGGAGTTAGGTCACAGGTTCAGATGAAGTCTGCCGATTCATCCTGAACCTTGTGCGATTCAACTTTAATTCCAACCCTCAACGACGAATGCTCATCCTATTTGTGGAGATGAAATGTATTTGTTGTATTCTGCAAAAGAAAGAGAAAGTTGTAAGTTTACAGGACAGAATTAAACTAAACATTTTAAATCCCCTGCTACATACTAGCAAATGTTAGCTCAGCTGTGTTAACTAGAGCTGGAGCGCTAATGCCCATGCCCTTTATTAAGGCCTTCCTATCAGCTTCATAGAGGTATCAACATAGCAAGTGTTTGTGAATGAAAGCATGCATACGCCCTCCAAACCAGTTTTAGTTTTCCCTCTAAACAATCTATAGATGCTAGAACAAAAATGATAGAGGATGGTCTCAAATTTAGGTTTACTCCATCCAACAATAATAAGTGGAGAAGGGATCACCTCTTCCATTTAAAGATCCTTAAATGGCAATATCTAAACTATCAGTGTTTGATAATACATTTTCCTTCTTGAATGAAGGACTTAAGTGCAGTGGAAAACCATGTCATAAAGTAATCAATGATGTTCATCTTTGAGTGGATGGTGATTTTCAAAAATAGCAGCCTGAATTATCGTACTGCAGCCTTGACCCGAGTTTAACGCAGTTAACATATTAGCATGAATGGCCATTGATTATTCTGCAACATGTGGGTGAACCCATAGCATATATTGACTCTCTGCCATTTTAATGGCTAATAAATTATAAGTATCGAAGGATATCTTTCAACCTTGGATCCTTCAGTTTGACCCAATGACCGCTGGCTGCCATTTATGAAAGCTCGCTCAAAACCCCTTGGAGACAAGCTGGCATGCAAAGTCAGCCACCATTTGAGTTCATCTCTGGGCCCTCGACAGTCAAACACAAGTGCCAGTGTGTGACAGTCCTTATCACAGTCATCAAGGTTGGGAGTAGAGGGAGGCAGGGGGGGATGCTGTATCCTCTAGCACTGTGCGCAAGCTATTTTTAGACTAGCCTCGGATTGTAGCACACGCTTTGAGACCAAGAGAGATGAGGGCAATTGAAGGAAGTTTGATTCTAGGAAATAAAATTTACAACGTTAGTGGAGCTTTCGAACGTTCACTTGAATTGTTTGTTTGCAGCACTGCGTCAAGTTGAAGTGAGTCATCTCTAGAGGGATTCAGGAAATGGGCGAGCAAATTAGAAGTGAATCTTGCTTCCTGCATTTGTAACAAATGTTACATCTTTGGGTTCCTAAAATAAATGTTTAATCTGTTGTCCCTAGATCTGGAAATGTAAAAATGGTGCTTGTACAACTTTTACAATGGTTTGAGGTTATGGGTTGAGCTACTGTTAGCTGAACATTGAAAAGTCATACCTGCAATTTGTGCTAGCTTAAACTTTATTAAATAAATGGCACCACAGGGTTTGCATTGCTAAGTTTGGCAATTACTTTGCAAAAATCATCTCTTCTTCTACTTCTTCTTTTCCTTTTGGCTGTTCCCAGTTTAGGGGTCGCCACAGCGAATCATCCTTTTCCACCTAACTCTGTCCTCAGTATCCTCTACTCTTGTACCAACTACCTTCATGTCCTCTTTCAGCACATCCATATCTTGTCTTTGGTCTTCCTCTTGACCTCTTGCCTGGCATCTCCATCTCCAACATCCTTCTACCAATATAACCACTATCCCTCCTCTGCAGATGTCCAAACCATCTCAACCTGGCCTCTCTGACTTTGTCTCCAAAACAACCAACCTGAGCTGTCCCTCTGATGTGCTCGTTCCTAATCTTGTCCATCCTCGTCACTCCTAAACTGAACCTCAACATCCTCATCTCTGCTACTTCCATCTCTGCCTCTTGTCTCTTCCTCACTGCCACAGTCTCCAACCCATACATCATAGCTGGTCTCACTACTGTTCTGTACACCTTTCCTTTGATTCTTGCTGACACTCTTCTGTCACACAACACCCCTGACACTTTTCTCCATCCACTCCAACCTGCCTGCACTCGTCTCTTCACCTCTTTTCCACACTCCCCGTCACACTGGACTGTTGACCCCAAATACCTAAACTCCTGCACCTTCTTGACCTCAGGCCCCTGTAACCTCACTGTTCTATTTCCCTCTCTCTCGTTCAAACACATGTATTCTGTCTTGCTGCGACTGACTTTCATTCCTCTTCTTTCTAGAGCTGACCTCCAACTTTCCAGGTTTTCCTCCACCTGCTCTCTGCTCTCACTACAAATCACAATGTCAAAAATCATCTCTAACATTCATAATACTCTAATTGACATTGCTAATAAGTTGTTCTTCTTATAATTTGACAATATATTTACTGAATTGTTTCACTCAAGATGCAATTAAAATGTCATTGTTTTTGTTTGTTTATTTTAATTTATTTTACATTGTAAATTAAAAATAAAAAAGTAAACCAATGCATTCTTACTCTGCAATCTACAGTATTGGTCCTGAATGTTGGCACCTAAGAATGCTCAACTAAGGTTTTCTATGTGGTATTTCGTTCAAATGTCCACAGCTAAGTCCCATTTGCCTCATTTAGGAATATTGTGATTGGACCCTAAACATAGCATAGCATTACCTCACATTATACTACAACAAGCAATTCCCTGTTCGTCATCATCTAACTTGATTTCTCCTTAAAGTTCATTAATACGAATAATGCTTTTAGAAGTTTAAAAGGACACTCAAGCTGCAAATCAGATATACAGATATTATCCAAAATTACCAAACTTTCACTATTTCTTAAGAATTGACTACATATTCTGAGTTTGATGGTACCCATTTTAAACAAAAGCAACCAATGTTAACATCAAAGTCATGAACATTGTGCGATATTTACCAGACTATCCTAAACTTTTGAAAAGCAACTAAACGATTTACATAATTCTCTAAAAATAATTTAAAAAAAATTATCTGAAGTAAGATGTTGAATTTCGCACTCAACATCTCCTGGACCTGAGCCCTGTAATGTTACTTAATCTCTTTGACAATCTCGTAAATCAGTCAGTTAGTCATCTTACTTCAGTGACCTGTGGTGCCGGTAACCGTAGGAGACGATTGCGTCTGTCTGTAGGCCAGGTTTGTGAGGGTGGGGAGCGGAAATAAACATGCAAAGGGCATTCACAGGAAAACACCATCTGTGTCCTGGTGCTGTGGGTTGCATAAATATCCTCGGCTCACCTGCTCCCAACCATCGATTGCATCATTCTGCCTTTTGAGGAAAATGTAGTCTGGAGGATCTCATTAAATGCATCACACTTAGACCAAATAGTTTCCTGCAACATCAAGGTCGAACGGAACTGGGCTTAAGTGTTTACAAAATATATGTTTTATTCTTCATGAAGGTGGCAATAAAGGTAGCTTGTGTCCTGTCGGAGCATTGCTGCATGTCTTTACATAAGTCAAACCCGCAGTCCCCATACAACAGTCAATGCAGTGTCCTATCTAGAGGTTACGATACAGATTGCATTCAGATGACTTTACTTCGAAATTAAATGGGCTTTGTGTGGCCGTGTTGCAGTCCCTGACCAAACAGGAAGCATTAGACCTGTAATTGATGCTGGAGCATAATAGGACGAGGCTGAAACCAAATTCTGCTTGCAGGGACAGCTTTCTGGGTCAAGGACTGAAATAACACAGAGAGACTTGGGAAATTCATAATGTTCTTTAGACAAAATATAAGAAATTTCCAACTAGAGACATGCACCTGTGAGATTTGTTTCACAACATGTAAAACATTGTGAGAAAGGTTAACATTTTCACATTAGCCAGTATGATTTCACCCTTTCTTTTGAGAAAAGTGAATATAACACAGTTATCATTATCAATTATATAATACTGTGTAAAGAAAAATATACTGAGTTGTTCCTTAAAAAAAAACATTCTGCCATTTTAAACTAAAATTGATATAAATGTAAAACATTTAAGTTGATTGTGTATATTCTAACAGTGTGTTGAATTAACATACAAAATAGTTCCCCAGGAAAACTGCAAAGAAAAAGCCCATTTCTGCCAAGTAAGAGAAGCAAACACATGCCTTAGAAATGTTATACTTCTAAAGTCTTTACTGGCTTTAATTCCTTCATTCATTCATTTTCCAACCCCCTGATTCCCTTTTGGGGTCAAGGGGGTCTGCAGTGCACATTGGGCGAGAGGCGGGGGTTCAACCTGGACAGGTCACCTGTCCGTCACAGGGCAACACACACATTTACACCTAAGGGGTAATTATTCAATTAACCTGCAGCATGTTTTTGGTTGATGATGGCATGATGGTTTTCTTGATTTCTACTGTGACATTTGGATTGTAGGGTTAGAATTTGGTGTCAGCATGAAAGCATAGATCCATCTTGCCTCGTATCAACGGTTCAGGCTGGTTATGGTGGTGTAATGGTGTGGGAAGTATTTTCTTGGCACACTTTGGGTCCATTAGTACTAATTGAGCATCAACGCCACACCTCCCTGAGTCTTGTCGCTGACCATCTCCGTCCCTTTATGACTAAATCTTCTGATGCTACTGCCAGCAGGATAATTCTCCATGTGATAAAGCTTGAATTATCTCAGACGGGTTTCTTGAACATGACAATGAGTTCACTGTACTCAACTAGTCTCCACAGTCACCAGATCTCAATCCAGTAGAGCACTTTTATGGGAGAGTTGTATCATGTATGTGCAGCAGACAAATCTGCAGCAACTGTGTGATGCTCTCATGTCAATATGGATCAAACTCTCTGAGGAATGTTTCCAGGACCTTGTATAATCTATATGCCATGAAAGATTAAGGCAGATCTGAAGGCAAAAAGAGGTCGAACTCAGTAGTGGCAAGGTGTACCTATGTACTTAGTCTGAGAGAAATTATACCAGTTACTTGGACATCATCTTAAAATCTGGATGGACAAGATAGACATTTATTTTTAAAATCAAGTGTTAGGGTTAATAAAAGTTTCTAAGGTTAAGGGCTAACAACAGTCTTACCCTAAACCTTAATTTGGCACAGTATATAATTTGGCACAGTATAGCCTACAAATTGATACCATGCTTTGATGTAGTGCATTCAAATGCATGCAAAGGGTAGATTACCTACACATCTTCAAAAATCTTGGTTTTACCCAAATCTGCATTTTTGTAACTGGGACTGTAGCCAGGCTGGCAGCATAAATCTAGGTCTATAATAATAATAATAATATACATGTATATTATTATTTTTTTCTTTTCAGCAGATTTCATGCTATTGGTTGCATATTATCTATTGCACTTTCTCTTCAGACTGACAGAATCTATTAATGATGGTGCTCAAGAGGCTTTTCTACTAAGGTAATTACAATTCATCCTCCACAAGACATTATATAACATGCAAACTCCCCTTCTCTCTCTGTCTCTTCTGTTCTCTCCATTACAGTGTTGAGGGGTCTACAAGCCTTGATGTCTTGAGCACAAATTTCCCCTTAAAAATAACAGAGAAATTTGCAATTTTACACTCAATGTTTTTCCCTGATTTATGATACAGAATATTTTTTGGGGAATTAATATGTACATTTTTAGTATTAAACAGATTAAATTATCGAAAATGTTAAGTATTTCTTCTCAGAAAAATGTGCAAAATAATGGCAACTTAATTTATCAAGAGGACCGTTTCTAAAAGCTTATAGCTTTTTATAATGAACCCAAAGGATTTTAACACAGCGAAACAAAACAAAACACCTCAAGTTAGCGAGTCATGTCATAAGCGTTTAATATGTTCCTTGTTGATAGAATACTTTATTAATGTACACGATTCCTTTCTAACAACATTTATGTTTGATGTATAAAACCACAGTATGATGAAATATAATAAATCAACTTAAACAAGTGTGACACATGTTTGCCTTTGGAAAAAGTCGTCGTCGATGTTCATTAGCCGGGCCGGTTTTAAAACCTCACTGAACGTTAGAAATACCCGTAAACATTTCAAGTGTATTCATTATTCATAAAAATATATGTGATTTATAACAGTATAATCGTTACAGTTTATAATCCGCAGTTTTCGCCAATGACACTCACCCTCGTGTCCCGATTATGGCGCGTAACCGTCCACTCTCCGGCTCAACCGTCAAGTCCAGTTCAAAAACCGTTAGTTATCGGCACGTTTGTCGTTTCTAGTCGCCTTTATGGCGAGTCAGAGTCAATCTTGATGTCCCATCTGTCCGAGTACTGTCGTTACATCCCCCTCATTGCGGTAATGCTACGGATTTCTCTCCTTGGTGGTTGCTGTGGCAACAGAAGCGGGCGCGCGCACCGAATGTTGTCCGCGCAATTCGAATCAAAATCGAGTTTAAAATATTTTTCTCACAACGGACAACCGTCAGCGCCCAGAAAACCGTTATAGACGTGCTACAGTTGGTTTGTCGTTATTATTGAAACTGGGATTTTTTTTTTTATTTAAGTCTCCCCAAAAAGCTTTTGTCTCACTATCTTTGGAGAGAACTTTTGCTAAACGTAAGAAAGTCTAGATCTTCCTGTAAATCAACAGCCTTACCATTAATTTATTAGAAATGTCAGTAAATTCAGAATCCATACCAGTGAACTACCATTACTACTAAATGTCTACAATTTTGTGAAGCCTACAGAAGGAAAAAATAGTCCAAGGCAATTTGGGATTTTGGGTAAAAGTGTGAAATACTTTGGGAATAGTGTCAAAATTAAGTACATTTAGTCAACTAATTTATTAAAAATGTTTGGGTCAGGCACTGAACAAACAAATAGCTAAAAACCCAAATGTATCAATTGATTATTTTTTTAGCCTGCCATACCACACGCTAAACAAATAATAAGTGTTGTAATGATAATTAGTAACTGTACTTGGGTATTTTATCAACATGTTCTTGATCGAACTGCGCATGCGTTTGAGAAATCATAAACGCACGTCCTGTTTGTAACTACGTCACAATCAAGTATTTCGTTTTGTTGTTGTGAGCAGTGAGTGGGCTCCTGATGGAAGATAGTGATCTTCGAAGATGTTTTTGACGCTCTTGTGGAGCTCCAAACTCCTTCACTGTTTATTGACATGTCTCTTTCCCTCTTGGATTTGGTTAAAATGACAAAAAAATGTGTTACGATTGGAAACGGGTTTGGAATGACAAATAAAATTATGTAATATATTTTTGGGACGCACTAACGCTTGACGCCTGTCTATTAGCTGTTGGTGGTGTGTAATGAGAAAAGCTTGATTGGCTGTCCTGAGATTGTTTTTCAATGATGCTTTTTAAAGACAAGTCCAGTAGATGGAGCCATTAATGAAATTGCTGTAGTGGTGAAAAACTCTTTTACAGTACAAAGCTGCTTGGATGCAACGTAATAATTGCAAATAAATCTATATACACATTTAAATTAATGTAAATAGAAAATAAAAAACAAGTAATAAAATACTACTAGTCTGATAGAAAACAACATGCTGTGTTTTATTTCCAAAATCAAAATATACTTTATGTTTTCGTGGGCCATTTCTAATCAGGAAGTGGTTGAGCTCTCTCTCTCTCTCTCTCTCTCTCTCTCTCTCTCTCTCTCTCTCTCTCTCTCCTCTCTCACTCTCTCTCTCTCTCTCTCTCTCGAAAGAAAGAAAACGCGGGGCCGCCTTCCTTTTAAACCATTTTCACTGTATGATTCGACCAAAAACTTTCAAATTAGCGCTTTTCGGACCCTTTTGTTGAGTTTGATCGCTGTATGAACATAGTTATAAACTACTCGCGAAGAAGTTGGTTTAGAATATTGTCCAATGAGTAATTTGTACGAAAACATCGACGGAGAAGATCTGGACTTTCCGTTGCTTTTCTTGTACAACCATCCCGAGAACGATTTGGCGCCAAATGACCAGGGTGAGGTTTTTAATTACTAATCTGACTAATTTAAAATGAGTAAACACCATTTAAAGTATATTTTTATTTGTGATTAAACCTGTAATTAACTTTAACGTTACTAATGACGTTATTTTTTTTTACTGGTTTAGTGTTATTGTATATTACTACTTTACTAACTAGGTTAATGGTAAATATGCTTAGTCTGGATACAAATTTATGTTCACATTTTTGTGAAATCATGGAGAATTTTACGCTTAGGTCATGCACATTTCCTAAATTTGGTGTAATGCATATTTCTGGAGGTAAAAATACAAAAAAAATGGTCATTGAATATAGTAAATATTGATGTGAAATGTAATCATGTTTTACCGTTTTGTGTTTAAGCTACTGAGGGTTGTGGCAACACAACCACCAATCAAACATCTTTTTACGGCGAGGAGTCCCAAATCTCCAATGATCCCCTTAAATATGACCAATCAGATCTCACACAGTCTCTTGACCACTCCCACTTTCTTGCCAGCCTCCCTGTAGCACTCCAAGGGAACAGCCCCAGAATTGAGATCACATGCCCTGACCTCCACCACCCTGACCATGTCCTCACAAACCCTGTAAACATCAACCGCCCAATGCTAACAGTTCCACGCTATGATATGGCCTACAGAGAAACACACTGCCTCAGTCCAGCCAGTAGCACTTCCTCTACAAGTTGGCATTCAGATGGGTGCTCACCAGGAACCTATTCACCATGCATTTCTCCAGGAGCTGCCGAAGGAGGTCTTAGTGGAGTGAATGAGGCTGACCTTTGCCCAATGATTCAGGCCATCCATGCTTCAGGTTCCCCAAACACATCCCCACGCACCAGCATTACAGAAGACACTGCTTTTGATCGCCGCTCATCCTCTCCGCGTCCTCGTTCTGCATCTCCTCAGGGCAAGCGCACGTATGTTCAGTCTCAAAGTCACAAGAATGGCCAAGAGGAACCTGTAGAGTTTTATAAACTACCCAATATTGTGGATTCAATGAACAACTTCACCACCGTAACCAAACCCATCCCTACAAAGATTGTCAGATCCAATCTTGATTTTTCGTTGTATCCAGAGAGCCAAGGATACTTGTATCCGTCTATGTTGGAAGTTAAAAAAGAGACAGATGTGGACCCATACATATACAGGAGACTGCCAGGAAACTGGTCCAGTCCGGCCCTTCCAGGAGTTTGTAGGTAAGAAAAGTTTTAATCAGTCTAATTAGAGGTTCCTTACAGATTTAGTGAAAGGCACGCCATTTAAATTGATTGTTTCTTATTACTCACATTATTTGCCAAAATTATTTTGTCAGCTATATTTATACACAGGCGCAGTGGGTAGCACTGTGGCCTTCCAGGTAGAAGGTTGTCGGTTGCCGGTGACCTTCCTGGAAGGAGTTTGCATGTTCTCCCTGTGCTTGCGTGGGTTTCCTCCGGGTGCTCCGGTTTCCCCCACAATCCCCAAAAACATGCGGATAGGTTTATTGAATAAGCTAAATTCCCCTTAGGTGTGCATGTGTGTGTGTATGTTGCCCTGTGATGGACTGGTGAACTGTCCAGGGTGTACCCCCGCCTCTCGCCCAATGTGTGCCGGATATAGGCACCGGCAGACCCCAGTGACCCCGAAAGGGAATAAGCGGGAATGAAAATGAATGAATGATATATAAATATAGCTGAGAAAATAATGAGAATATTCCAATGAGAATATTCTTCTCTTATTGCATTGACCATGACATTGGGTCGAGGGGGGTTATTTGATGGGGGGTTATTTTTCAGGGACTAAGTTCCTGTGAAAGAAACACTGAATTCTTTCCAATTCTAAATGAACTGCCACAAAGTAGAGATCACTTCCTTGGCGGTAAAGTGTGTAAATGGCCTAAATCCCAACATTCCCCTAGCCCCACAGTTGGGTGGTGGATGGTGTTGGGTTGTTGTGCTGTACACATTGATAAGTATCCCAAGATGGGGTATTGTTGCCACAGTGTTCTACCATTTCAGAAAAATCAGCATGATTCTTTTTCACTGCATGTTGTTTCCGATTTAATTGTTATTCTCTAAATCAGTATCCCAGTGACTGCCCTACCCCTTGACTGGACTCTTCCCAGCTGCAAAGTTCCGTACGAGCTCAGTATTGAGCTTCAGCCCAGACAGCATCACCGCGCTCACTATGAGACAGAAGGAAGCAGAGGAGCTATCAAAGCATCTGGTGGGGGACATCCCATTGTTCAGGTAAACTTGGCATGAGCTGTGTGAGGCTTAATTTTGTAGGGATTCATTTAAACACTTTTAAAGAGTTAAAGAAATTAAGCCCAAAGTGAGTAATCAAGGCTGATCTACTGAATGTCCCAGCTGCGAGGGTACACTGGAACGGATCCATTGGTGCTCCAAGTCTTCATCGGCACAGCTGACGACAGAAACCTCAGACCACACTCCTTTTACCAGGTTCATCGTATCACTGGGAAATCGGTCACCACTAACAGCCACGAGCGAATCTTGGATGGTACCAAGATCCTGGAGGTGCCGCTGGAGCCCAAGGACAATATGAGAGCTTTGTGTGTAAAAATATAAATTTTCAAACAATCCCTGTGGTGTGATCCCAAAGTCAACAGTTGCTGTTTCCCATTTGTAGAGTGGACTGTGCTGGAATCCTGAAACTGAGGAACGCTGACATTGAGATGAAGAAAAGAGAAACAGATGTGGGTCGGAAAAACACTCGTGTTCGATTGGTCTTCCGTGTCCACATCCCTCAACCAGGAGGCCAGTGGCTCTCTCTGCAAGTGGCCTCACATACCATCGAGTGCTGTATGTAGTTTTCACTCTTTTATTAGGATAATCATTTTTAAAATGGGGTTTTTTTAATTTATTTGTAATTTCGAAATCATTGTTTGACAGATATCGCTTGGACAAAATCAACATTCAAATGTTCAAAACTAGTGCAGAACAGATTGCATTAATTAACTTTTGCTTATCACTTCTTTTTTTAAAGATTATTTTTTTGCCTTTATTTGTAACTATAGTAAAGTAAGGAGACAAAAGAGATGTGAGTAGAGAGAGGGGAATGATGGGAAATGATGACAGGTTCGGGATTCGAACTTGCTTCATCCTGCCAAACCGCGTGCATATGTTTGGCGCACCGTCTGCAAACTGGTAGCTATGGCAAATTGTTGTTGTTGCTATGGAGGGGTACGTAATGCACACTATAAGTAAAATAAACCAACCATGGCTCTAAGATTTTCCTACGCAGAGATGGGTATATGCAAGATTGGTTTCTATGGTTTCAACTATGGTCTAGTTGCTATTGCGGTGTCTATGGCAAATTTTACTTTAGTGTTCCCAGTCTGAAAAGATAGGGCAACTTGTGTCAGACCACTTTGGATGTCTTGCCAAACTCTTGTAGCTCGAATGAGATGTGGCTCAGAAGAATAAGGACCAATCAACATATTGTTTGTGTTTCAATATCCTCAAAACACTATTCATGCGAGTCCTCAATCAATAAGGACATTGACTTTTCTATCCACTTTAAAAACTCTGGTTTCATCCTCGACTTTTCAATTAACATTCTTGTGATGTTTGACCATTTGGGTCAATGTATTGAATTAAATAGTCTTTCTTTATAAAGGCTTTTAAAGAGACTTCACATTTGAAACTCAAGCTGTGAATGAAAGGTTATCCATGAAGGAATGTTATTTTTGATCTTCTCCAGCTCAGAGGTCCCCTCACGAGCAGCCGTCGGTGGAGTTTCAGGACTTAGATCACTGTTCGGTTCTGGGAGGAGCCCAGATGATCCTCAGGGGCCAGAACTTCACCTCTGAGTCCAGAGTCATCTTCTTTGAGAAAACACATGGTGAGAAGATATCTGTAATGACTTTTTTTGAGTCTGCAAGTCACAATTCAAATACAAATCAAGAACTGATGTATCAGTGATTCTGCCATTTGCTATAAGATGCTAAATCGTGGAAGGTCGATAATTTTTGCCAAAGCCTGGAAACATTAAATTGTCGAGAGTTACATTTATTTCTTAAATCTTGCTTGTTTAGGGTTGGGATATCTTGCACACAGAGCTCTTTTAATCTTTAATTTCTGGTGCTATCAGGAATCTGTGGAGAACGTTAGCATTCAATTTGTTTGTACTTTGCATACGCCTGAAGCTCCAGACTGTAGCCGGGGATTTCTGCATTTTATGCTAAAACTGTAACTGGTTTGCATCAGAACAGAGATACGACTTGTAAAGCTTGCATTGTTTCAGGGCATCTGAAACCTCAAAACCCACACCTGAGCACTAAACTTTAGTGGCAGACAGAATACAAACTCCATAAATAGGAACTAAAATCTCCTAATGTCATTTTTTCATTCCAGAACCCATCCAAAACTCTAAACACTGTTCCAAGCACCTTTTGTGCCATTGTGCTCTGTTTTGTGCCAAAACTTTGAGAAATAAAAACCATGTCACAGGTATTGTTCTTCCAAAGGTCATACCTTCTTTTCACCAGTAGATGGCACTGATGACACAGATTTGGGGTTTGTTCAATGAAATTGAAAGACAATTTTCACTCTATTTTCTGCATTTTTCACATTTTAATTTAAATTTCCTTGCAAATTTTGAGTTATACTCTTGCAACATTCGTTTACAACCAAAAATATCTAAACTAAATAACCTTTTTGAAACCCACACTTTATATTTGTTGTCATTCAACTGCAAAACAGCTGGTGTGATTGAGACTTTACGTGCTTTTAAATGTTTTCCTATCACCAAGGATAGATTTTATGTGCATTTGTGATCAAAGCAGTTGCAAATTCAAGGCCTGAGGAGCACAGAAAAACCCTGCAGCTACAATGCCTCCTCTCAGCTGTGACCTGCATAGATTACAACCCAGTTTTGCAGTAGTAATAACATGCACGCTTCCTGATGCTAGATTTGACTTTCCATTACGATGTGCTGTGTGGTGCTAGAGGATGTGGTCAGATAACATCGTTTTGCATCAGTGCATTTCTTTGCTGCAATCTTGGTCTCAAAAATACGATTGTATTATTTTTGTCTTGTTTTCCTTCTCATAGTTGATTTAAAGCTGTGGGAAGCTGAAGCGAAAGTACACCGAGACAAAAGCACACCTGTAAGTTCATTAAGAAGTAATTCATCTACATGCTTTCCATGATTTCAGCCAAAACTTGTTCCTAACACGTGTTTGGTGTTTGGTTTTTTAATGCAAACCATGCTCTTGTAGAGCCTGCTGTTCCTGGAGATTCCTCCGTATCGAGATCCAAACATTTATCGGCCTGTGAGGGTGAGCTTTCACGTGTTGAACGGCAAGAAGAAGTGCAGCCAGGATCAACACTTCACCTACACGCAGCTCGCAGGTGAACAGCTTCACAAACGTCTCATAACATTACTAGTGTTTCGTTAAAACCGTGATCTTTTATTTGAGAGTTCAAAATGCTCCGAGTTCAAAATTTCAGAACTCAATTCAAAGTGGAGAAAAATTTGGCGCCGTATGTACGAACACTTGCGTATAAATGGAGATTCACATCATGGATGTTCAACCCCGTACTAAAGGGGGTTCAACCCCGTACTACCTAGGTGTACCTAATAAAGTGGCCGGTGAGGGTACATTTCAACATATGTTAATAGGTAAACACAATTTGTTTACGATATATGCTCTCCCCACAGTAGTCACTCTGTAATAACATAATGTTGAATAAATGCCAAATATTTCCTTAATAGCATACATTTTGAAACAACTTTATTCAAATAGCGTGAATCAGTGCCCATTGCGAGTAATTGTACATTTACATATTTAGGGTCTTAACTAAATAAATTTGCTTTATTTTATACATCCGTTAGCAACTCGTGAATAAAAACGTGATCAATGTTCTAAATCGTTTAGTTTTTCTCCAGTTCCTCAGATTAAAATGGAGCCGGCTGAAGAGACTCAGTGTGCTGTGCATGGCTGCTGTGCTCCCTCCATCCAGGGGCTTTCTCCTCCCTCCCGAAATCTCACCAGAGATTACGTGATGCACCCTGCACCTCTGTACCAGTTTGGCGCATTCCCTGGCATCTCACATCACGCTTCAGGAATCCTCTCGTCCTCTCAGGCGTCATACATTGGGCTTGCGCCTGAAAACCCCTACAAAGGGCATCCCCTCTCAATGCAAGCCTCATTGTTTCCCACCCTTGACGTCTCTGAGCTGTGTTCATCTAGATCGGAAGAGGTGCCCAAGATCCCAGGAACATCTTCTGTACAGTCAAACGCCAACCAAGCCAGTATCTCCCTTAAGCAGGAGAACCTAGACCAGGCCTTTCTGGATGAAGGTTAGTCTTTGGTCGTGATTACTTCTCTCAGAAGTGATCAAAAGAAGCCACTTTGAGACCACTTTTAACTAATATAATGCTAATGCCATAATAATGCAAGTACATCTTTCAAAGTTCACTAAACTTTTTTCTAAAGAACATTTAACAATAGATCAGAAAGACCCATTTTTAAATACCGTATTTTTCGGCTCATAAGACGCACCGGCACATAAGACGCACCCAATTTTTAAAGAGGAAAATCCAGAAAAAAAAGATTCTGAACCAAATACTGTTGTAAAATATTTTATTTCAACTGTGTAAAAGTTAACAGCCAAACATGTAACATGAACAACAGTAAACAGTAAAAGTAACAAAAAAAGGCTGTAATGTTTTTCTTTGACCCCACTCATCACTCTAAAGTCCACCATTCGTTATCACCATCACTGTTCCAGTGCAACATTGCCCCCACATTAGTAATACCGTAATAGCCAGTAACATTGTCACTACATTACTAATAATAGCTAGTAACATTGTCACTACATTGTCATTGTAATAATAGCCAGTAACATTGTCACTACATTACTAATAATAGCCAGTAACATTGTCACTACATTACTAATAATAGCCAGTAACATTGTCACTACATTACTAATAATAGCCAGTAACATTGTCACTACATTACTAATAATATCTAGTAAGATTGCCCCCACATTAATAATAATACAGTGGTTCTCAAACTTTTTTAGTCGAGCCCCCCTGTAATCAAACACTCCCTAATTGCAGAACATGTTACTTACGTTTGTTATCTCGTATGTACATGTGTGAGATGTACCGTTAAGAGATGATTTGAGTTTGAGTTTATTAAAGAAGAGTTTCAGTCATTGAGAGCGTTTTGTTTACCTCCGCGCGCGCGAGAGAGAGAGAGAGAGAGCGAGCGCTGGAAACAAGCGTATGCTTTTTGTTCTAATATAAATCCTTTTGATTTTTGTCAGCTTATGAAAACCCAAATACCTCCATTAATAAAGGATCAAACTGTCCAAGATTGTGAAACTGTCCAAGTGAATGCTTAGTGGAAATAAAACCCTCACAGACTGAAGACGATGCTTATCGATCATCATCATCTTATCGTCAGGCTCAAAAAACATAGCAGACAAACTATGAGCTGTGCCCATTTCACAACATGAAATGTATTTTAGCGTGAGAAAACGGGTTTGTAGCGTGAGAGATCACTCAAGTGCAAGAGACTTACGTTGTGAGACACAGGAGCTGATCTCTGTAGTTTCGCTCGTGACGTAAGTATGGATGCGGATGCCAAAGGCATTGTGGGAAATGTAGTTTTTCCCCCCGTTTTCGTTACGTCCGCGCAATGGCAGAGATGGGCGATGACGTCAGCGCGCAGCGCTTGGTAAACAAATATGGCCGCGGCTTCGGCCTAGCTCCGGAGCTCTTACACCTCTCATACGGCCGTTACCGGACTTCGCGGCGGTTTGCATTCGCTTCATAAGACGCACCAACTTTTCCCCCTCAGTTTTGGGGAAGAAAAAGTGCGTCTTATGAGCCGAAAAATACGGTAAATAACAATGAATGGATTTTTAAATAAATTAAAAGTACTCAATTAAAAGATTAGCTTTTATTATTAGTTTTGTTGATGTATTTTGGGACCTCATTTTTTGGGTTTGTGTCTAATGTGTGCAGCTTTATATAGGTCGGTGCCTCGGGCTCTGTTATATCGAGCTTCTGTCGAAATAAAGTACAAACGGGACGCTGTATTGATCCATGATCACTCAATCACAGACACACAAAGAAATGAACCGTCACTAATCGAAACGATTAGTCAGAAGAACTTTATCCATAGAGAAATCATGTGAGATGTGGTATGAACATTATTTACTTGTAAAATGCAACTGTTGTTTGAAAGAAGGCAATTGACATTATTGGTAGCAAAAAGCAGAGTAATTTTGATTAGTGTTCTGAAGTTCAAATTGGTTTAGTAAAATCAAAAGTTTTGGTAACATTTGTCAAATGCAGTACCAAACATCACCACTGGAGGAGCACCAAAACATATTGTTAAAGTTTTCGTTTGTTCAATATTCGTTGTCATTCTCCTGCACTCAACACAGACAAAAAACGTAGATAAACTACCTGCCTAAAATCTTTAATCGCCGTTTCTGTTATTTGAAGATCAAATGATTTATTGCTTAAATTATTTTCTGTGTCTAAATAATTATACTTTCGTTTCATATTGGGGAAATATCATTATAAGCTTACTTGTATATGAATCAGTTTAGAGAACAGAGCAGAGGTGAATGAGTCCGTTTTAGTTTCTTGTGCTCTCTGCTGGGGGAACAAAGCAATGCACTGCAAAAACTCGCAGCTCTGCCTCTCACTCTCGTAAAAATACAAAAAAATATCACAAATCATCTGTCTATGTTTCAGAGACATACCATCCCCAATTACTATGAGCTCCTCCTTTGATCCTAATTTTAATAATAAAAAAAATTACATACCAATCGCTTTGTATTTTTCTGTTTTTGGACCAAATTTTTTTGATTAGTTAAATGAAACATCTGTGTTCTAGTCTTCAAATGCTCCATAATTGGTGCAAATTTCAAGGAATTTGCTGAGTTTGAGAATTTGGGTAAAAACGACATACTAACCCCTTGGTGTTTTTTCTGTTTTTGGACCAATAAAAAAAAATCAAAATGTTACATTTTTTGATTAGTTAAATGAAACATCTGTGTTCTAGTCTTCAAATGCTCCATAATTGGTTAAAATTTCAAGGAATTTGCTGAGGTTGAGAATTTGGGTAAAAACGACATACTAACCCCTTGGTGTTTTTTCTGTTTTGGACCAAATTTAAAAAAATCAAAATGTTACATTTTTTGATTAGTTAAATGACACATCTGTGTTCTAGTCTTCAAATGCTCCATAATTGGTTAAAATTTCAAGGAATTTGCTGAGGTTGAGAATTTGGGTAAAAACGACATACTAACCCCTTGGTGTTTTTTCTGTTTTGGACCAAATTTAAAAAAATCAAAATGTTACATTTTTGATTAGTTAAATGAAACATCTGTGTTCTAGTCTTCAAATGCTCCATAATTGGTGCAAATTACAAGGAATTTGCTGAGTTTGAGAATTTGGGTAAAAACGACATACTAAACCCCTTGGTGTTTTTTCTGTTTTGGACCAAATTTAAAAAAATCAAAATGTTACATTTTTGATTAGTTAAATGAAACATCTGTGTTCTAGTCTCTAAATGCTCCATAATTGGTGCAAATTTCAAGGAATTTGCTGAGTTTGAGAATTTGGGTAAAAACGACATACTAACCCCTTGGTGTTTTTTCTGTTTTTGGACCAAATTTAAAAAAATCAAAATGTTACATTTTTTGATTAGTTAAATGAAACATCTGTGTTGTAGTCTTCAAATGCTCCATAATTGGTGCAAATTTCAAGGAATTTGCTGAGGTTGAGAATTTGGGTAAAAACGACATACTAACCCCTTGGTGTTTTTTCTGTTTTTGGACCAAATAAAAAAATCAAAATGTTACATTTTTTGATTAGTTAAATGAAACATCTGTGTTCTAGTCTTCAAATGCTCCATAATTGGTGCAAATTTCAAGGAATTTGCTGAGTTTGAGAATTTGGGTAAAAACGACATACTAACCCCTTGGTGTTTTTTCTGTTTTGGACCAAATTTAAAAAAATCAAAATGTTAAATTTTTTGATTAGTTAAATGAACACATCTGTGTTCTAGTCTTCAAATGCTCCATAATTGGTGCAAATTTCAAGGAATTTGCTGAGTTTGAGAATTTGGGTAAAAACGACATACTAACCCCTTGGTGTTTTTTCTGTTTTGGACCAAATTTAAAAAAATCAAAATGTTAAATTTTTTGATTAGTTAAATGAAACATCTGTGTTCTAGTCTTCAAATGCTCCATAATTGGTTAAAATTTCAAGGAATTTGCTGAGGTTGAGAATTTGGGTAAAAACGACATACTAACCCCTTGGTGTTTTTTCTGTTTTTGGACCAATAAAAAAAAATCAAAATGTTAAATTTTTTGATTAGTTAAATGAAACATCTGTGTTCTAGTCTTCAAATGCTCCATAATTGGTGCAAATTTCAAGGAATTTGCTGAGGTTGAGAATTTGGGTAAAAACGACATTCTAACCCCTTGGTGTTTTTTCTGTTTTGGACCAAATTTAAAAAAATCAAAATGTTAAATTTTTTGATTAGTTAAATGACACATCTGTGTTCTAGTCTTCAAATGCTCCATAATTGGTGCAAATTTCAAGGAATTTGCTGAGTTTGAGAATTTGGGTAAAAACGACATACTAACCCCTTGGTGTTTTTTCTGTTTTTGGACCAAATTTAAAAAAAATCAAAATGTTACATTTTTGATTAGTTAAATGACACATCTTTGTTCTAGTCTTCAAATGCTCCATAATTGGTGCAAATTTCAAGGAATTTGCTGAGGTTGAGAATTTGGGTAAAAACGACATACTAACCCCTTGGTGTTTTTTCTGTTTTTGGACCAATAAAAAAAAAATCAAAATGTTAAATTTTTTGATTAGTTAAATGAAACATCTGTGTTCTAGTCTTCAAATGCTCCATAATTGGTTAAAATTTCAAGGAATTTGCTGAGGTTGAGAATTTGGGTAAAAACGACATACTAACCCCTTGGTGTTTTTTCTGTTTTGGACCAAATTT